>CAUYQU010040253.1:0-23953 GCA_963574635.1 Cheracebus regulus | reverse complement strand
GCTTCCAATTGCTGTTCTCCTTGTGGGGATGGGACCAGCCGAGCCCGACTAAAAGGGCAACCAGTCCCGTACACGCCGCACCAAGAAGCGCTGCGCCGGCCAAAAGAATCGCGCTGGCGACCCGTGTGGCTCCTTCTCTGGGAATCTCCCAGTCTGTGGGCATCAAAAATTCATCTGCAATTGCGGCATCCACTCGCTCTCTCCGCTTTCACTGGGAGCCACAATCCTCAGCTGCTGCTACGTGGCCATCTTGGATCTCTCTAATTTTGTATTTTTAGTAGAGATGGGTTTCTCCATGTTGGTCAGGATGGTCTCAAACTCCTGACCTCAGGTGATCTGCCTGCCTCAGCCTCCCAAAGTGCTGGGATTACAGGTGTGAGCCACTGCACCTGGCTGTAAAATAATTTTTTTTTTGCAAAATTTTTTAAGTGTACACTTTACTAAAAATACAAAAATCAGCCAGCATGGTGGCGCACAGGTAATCCCAGCTACTCAAGAGGCCGAAGTGGGAGGATCGCTTCAGCCCAGGAGGTGGAGGCTGTGTTGAGTCATGAGGGCACCACTGTACTCCAGCCTGGGTGACAGAGCGAGACCCTGTCTCCAAAAAAAAAAAAAAAAGGATAGTTGGAAAGCTACTGTTAAACATGGGTGGGCTAGAACACCACCACTGAGGCATCCCACTATTTAAATACAAGGCTAGAGTGGAATGTATTGTTACAGCAATGGGACAGTATTTAAATGATCAATAATGACAATGTTGGGGCTGAGAAATTGACACCCCAGGCTGGAGTACAAGCCAACCTTCCACCTCAGCCTCCTGCATAGCTGGGACCACAGGCAAGCCACCACACCCAGCTAATTTTTCAGAGCCCAGATTACCAAAAAAAAAAAGAAGAAGAAGAAGAAAGAAAATCAACCAGAAGAGTTCCTAAAGTAATTGATTGTAGAAATGAGTTAGCAAAATTAAAATACCTGGAAATTATTCCACCTGAACCAACCAGAGTTCTTAGCCGTCCTGGGGATCTCTTGCTTGGGGATGTTTCAGAGCTAGTTCTAGCATGGCCAGGCTGATGGAGGATTTCCTTCAAGGTGATGGGTGGTGGCATGTCCTGGTTCTGTGAGATGATCTGGTTCAGTGCCCGTGCACCCCATTCAGTTGGTTAACGATTCTCAGCAGAATACCTGAGAGAACTGAAGCTGGACCCAGGCCCTCCCCCCCAATATTTTGGAAGTGGGTTAGGGCCTCTACTGTTTTCTTTCTTCCCCTTTCTTTTCTTTCTCTTCTTTCCTCTTTCCTTCCTTTCTCTTCCCTTCTTTCCTTCTTTCCCCTTTCTTTTTTTCTGTCTCTCTTTTTCTTTCTTTCTGACAGAGTCTCACTCTGTCACCCAGGCTGGAGTACAGTGGCCCAGTCTCTGCTCACTGCATCCTCTGTCTCCCAGGTTCAAGCGATTCTTCTGCCTTAGCCTGCTGAGTAGCTGGGATTACAGGTGTATGCCACCAAGCCCAGCTAATTTTTTGGGTATTTTCAGTAGAGATGGGGTTTCACCATGTTGGCCAGGCTGGTCTCAAACTCCTGACCTCAGCTTTTCCACCTGCCTTGGCCTCCCAAAGTGCTGGAATCACAGGCATGAGTCACTGTGCCCAGCCTTCTACACTATTTTCATTGGAAACAGGACACTGAACCATCTCATCAAGATGAGCTGAACAGGTGGTCAGTCAGGGTCTGCCCAGTGATGAAAGCTAATGGATAGACTCTAATTATAAAGGTAGCAATTAATTTTAAGCATCAAGCCATTAACTTTATTTATTTATTTATTTATGAGACTGAGTCTTGTTCTTGTTGCCCAGGTGGGAGTGCAACGGTGCAATCTTGGCTCACTGAGACCTCTGCCTCCTGGATTGAAGTGATTCCCCTGCCTCAGCCTCCCAAGTAGCTGGGATTACAGGTGGGCACCACCATGACTGGCTAATTTTGTATTTTAGTAGAGACCGGGTTTCACCATGTTAGCCAGGATGGTCTCGAAGTCCCGAGCTCAGGTGATCCACCCACCTTGGTCTCCCAAAGTGCTGGGATTACAGGAGTGAGCCACTGAGCCCAGCCTTTTGTTTGTTTTTTAATAGATGGAGTCTCGCTCTTTCACCCAGGCTGCAGTGCAGTGGCGTGACCTTGGCACACTGCAACCTTCACCTCCTGGGTTCAAACAATTCTGCCTCAGCCTCCGGAGTAGCTGAGATTACAGGCACCTGCCACTATGCCCAGCTAATTTTTGTATTTTTAGTAAACATAGTGTTTCACCATGTTGGCCAAGCTGGTCTCAAACTCCTGACCTCAAGTGATCCACCCACCTTGGCTTCCCAAAATACTGGGATTACAAGGCGTGAGCCTCTGTGCCCAGCCAGAAATGGGGTCTTGCTGTATTCCCCAGGCTGCTCTCAAACTCTTGGCCTCAAGGGAACCTGTATCTCAGCCTCCAACACTGGCACCACAGGCCTGCACCAGCGTGCTAGGTCCACATTTGCTCATTGTCTCCTGGGTTGTCCCTCCCACGAGGTCCAGCCTGTGCGCTTGCTTAGGCACTGACAGGGCATCTTCCTCCCGCTCCCCACTGTAGCCTGCAGCAGTTTAATTTAGCAGTTTAGTAAACCAGAGTTCCTGTTACCTTGCTAGGTGCTTGGATGAGCCAGGTAGCCATGAAGCCAGCTGGGTTAAGGGAGAGACATTTAGGACAAGTGGTTGTGACAATGGCCAGGAGCTATTCAGGATGCCATGATAGAAAACAGAATAGGAGCCATCAACAGGAAGAGGAGGGGTCAATATCAGATGGAAAATCAAGCCCCCACGGTGGCCCTAAGATGCCAGGCTTCCTGGGAGAAGGAGGTGCCTGGAGGTTAGATGTTGGGCATCTGAATACCTTGGCTTGTACATGGGAGAAAAAGGACTGGATATTGTGGAAATGCTAGATAAGTGGTTTAGACCAGTCAGTTTATTATTTATTTATTTATTTTTGAGACAGAATCTCACCGTCACCCAGGCGGGAGTGCAATGGTGCGATCTCATTTCACTGCAACCTCCACCTCCCCGATTCAAGTGATTCTCCTGCCTCAGCTTCCCAAGTAGCTGGAATTACAGGTGCGCACTTCCATGCCTGGCGAATTTTTTGTATCTTTAGTAGAGACGGGGATTCACCACATTGGCCAGTCTGGTTTCAAACTCCTGACCTTGTGATTTCCATCTGCCTCAGCTTCCCGAAGTGCTGAGATTACAGGTGTGAGCCACCGCGCCTGGCCGATCAGTTTAGACTTTCTTTGCATGCGTGCACACACATACATACACACCACACACACACAGTCACTCTTCTGTGTCCCACAGACCTTGGGAAGGGAATCTTCAGCTGCAGCAACCCAGGTCCTGGACTCGGCAGGGTCTTCGGCCAGCTCCTCCGACAGGTCTGGAATCAGGACGGTTTGGTTTCGCTGGAAGATGAACAGCTCCTCTTCCCCACAGTCCGACTGTGGACAAATGAGAGGGCTTTTTGGAGGACATGGCAAAGGTAGAGCCCTGAGGGCCCAGCCGCTCTCCACTGTCACTTCTAGCCCAGCCTGCCCAGCCCTGCTGCTCGGGAGCCTCGGGGAGATCCAATTCTCTCCCAGTCATGTTTGCTATGCGCAGCTTCTTGCCACTGTTTAGAAATCGGCCTGGCAGCACCACCTCGTGGAGATTGGGCCTTCTGGTTCTGTAAGTGTCTCACATACAGCAGGCGCTTCATCAATGCCTCGTGTGACACGAACAGGGCAGTGAGGTGGTAGCTGAAAGAGCAGAGTCCAGCCCTCCCTGTCCCGTGACCCTGAGCCATCACTTACTTACACAGCTTGGTTTGTGCTCTTAAAGGGGGTGGGGCTCATACTCTCAAATGAGACTGAAGATGTGAAAATGCCCTGAGCACTGAGGCGTCGCGTCCCCTTAGGTACTCTTTAGCCTCACTATGCACTGGATGACGTCCGAGGTCCTAGAAACTCTGTTGCTGGTACCCAAGTAGGACCCAAACCAGCCCATTGCTTCTAAAACCCTTGCACTGCCTCTCAATGCCCAGTGCCACCCTGTGCGCTGAGGAGCCCCTGCCTAGAGCATCTTCAGCGGGGTGTTACACCTGCACCTATGGCTATTGGTCTGAGCGTCTTCGAGGGCCATTTCAGGGACCCCATACCACGGCTGCAGAATCCCTCGAAGGCTTATCATAATACACTGGAACGGTACCTATTCTTGGTGGGTTTTCTGGCCCTGTCCTGGCCAAAGAGAGAGTGGAGAACAGTAGAATGTAAAGGACAGAGCCTCTGCATCGAGCCAATCTGTGTTCCAGGTCAGGGCCAGAAACCCCACCGAAAGGGTCTGCCAAGATGCTGGACACCAATACTTGTGCTCAGAGATGATGATGAAGGCAGAGGAAAGGGTAAAGGAAACAGGCACCCAGAAAACAATGAGTGTGGCCATGTAATTCAAAGTAAAATGACAAACTCCACAGGTCAGCGGGAGAAGTCCAGAGAAGCGCTCCAAAGCTGTCCTGGTCAGTGTCATGCCTGATCTATTAGAAAGGACAAGGCATCCAGGGAGAAAGCTTTTGCTTACCAAGGAGGAGTCGGAGTCGAGAGATGGAAGCTGGTCTTTGACAGCCTTGAGGATGGCATCCCAGGGCCCCATCTGGGAGGCCCAGGGAGAGCCCAGCGAGGGTGCCATACCTTCGTCATTGGATGCCATGAGGGCCCAGGCTTCCAGATGCCTTCTCGGTGCACCACCATCCGAGGAGCTCTGTGGGGCACGTGGAGTGACAGAAGAGGGTTTGGGCCACTGAAGGTCAGAAGAGTGGGGGCTGCCCTACCAGCTGTAGGAGACCAAACAGGCTGGCAGGCGTCACCTCCTGCCAGTTTCCTTCTGGTTATGCAAGCTCCTGTTACTGGCACTGTGTGTGTGTGTGTGCGCACGTCCACTCACACATGCAGGTATGTGTGGAGCCTGCAGGTGTATCATGTATATAGTGATATATACATAATACACAGATATATGTATTGATGTATGTGCACATGTAGATATATAATATATAAAATGCCATAGGTATATGATATATAGGTTTATTTTATATATATTCCATATAGCATAACTATTATCTTCATTTCATAGGCGTAGGGTGTTTAGTAAATAGCAACAGTGGACTCTGAATCAGGGGAAATTTCAATTCCTACTACCCTATATTGCCTTTTACCAAGGAACAGAAGAGAGACACCTTGCTTTTTTTGTTTTGGAGATAGGGTCTGGCTTTGTTGCCCAGGCTGGAGTGGAGTGGTATAATGATAGCTCACTGAAGACTAGACCTCCTGAGCTCAAGAGATCCTCCCTCCTGAATAGCTGGGACTACAGGTGTGCACCACACCTGGCTAGTATTTTTATTTTTTGTAGAGGTGGTTTCCCTGTTGCCCAGGCTGGTCCCAAACTTTTGGCCTCAAGTGATCCTCTTGCCTCAGCCTCCCAAAGTGCTGGGATTACAGGCATGTGCCACTGCGCCTGGCTGACACTTTAGAGTCACCGATTTTTTTTTTTTTTTTTGCAGTCACCAGTCTGACCAGCCCGTGTTTGTATCTTAAGAGTCTAAAAGGAGACGGTCCTGTTTTTCAGGAGGCTGGAGAGCTTGAGAGCTGGGGGTAAGGGTCCTCTAGAGCCAGTGTCAGGAACACCTTACAACCCAAGAGGCTGCTGTGGCTTTGGCCCTGCAGTCAGTGCCCTAATCCCCAATCAAGACAGCAGCAGGTGTGAACTCGGGGCGCTTGCTTCCTCTGTGCTTCTGGGACCAGGGCAGGTGCTCTGAACTGGGAGCAGCAGGTTGGGGACGCAGCTGGTGCACACCCAGCGGGTGTTTTTTTTTAACTAGAGCTCTGTTCCGCAATTCAGAGCACAGTATTTCTTAGGGCAACAGAAATGCCGAAGAGAGCCTCCAGAGACTATGATAAACTCTTCAGGCAGACCCAGCAACAGGGGTGGGAAGGGCATTACCGTGCAACAGGTTTGAGGGAATTAAGTGTAAGTTGCTGGAATCTGCGGTAAAAACGGACCAGACAACAGGGCCGTGAAAGCCAAGTTGAGGAGCTCAGCTAATTCAAGAGGCAAACAGGAGGCTTGGAGCCACCTCTGAATAGCGGCCTTCCAGCTCCGTCTCGGGGTCGGTTTCTCAGCCTGTTAGCCCCGCCCCGGTCCCCAGAGCTCCGCCCCCGGCCCGCCTGCCACGAGGCTGCCGGTTGTTATGGCAACCAGACGCCAACAGCCTCCCGGGTCGAGATTTTAAAGCTGTGGAAGGACAAAGTTCAACGCTCCGCGTCTCACCCACCCCAGCCCGTGTTTCCCCGCGTTTTGTTCAACTCCCCGTAGCTGCAGCAGGTCCGAGGCCCCTCACCTCAGGCCTCCCCCTCCACTCCCTGCGCGGTCCTGGCACGGCCGTAAACAGCCTTCAGCGCGTCACTCCGGTCACCTCCGCCCCACGAGCCGTGCAGCAGTTATAGAGGCTGTTCCGGTTCTTCGGAAGTCTCCCTCTCAGCAGAGCTTTACATTATTGGACTGCCCCCACGTTCCCCCCGCCCCTCTTTCCGGCCTCTGCGCGTCCAGCCTTTCCTGCAACGGGATTGGTTTGCCTGGCCAGGGCAGGGGCGGGGCAGGACAAACACACCTTGCTCATTGGCTGCCGCGGGCATCCTACACCGAGCCCAGAGCTGACCGGAAGGTCCGGATGCGGAACGTGCTGATTCCACGGAGCCCGCGTGCTGCCCCGGCGTGGACCCACGAGCTTCCTGACGTGCTCCGTGCCCTCCCGCAACTACTTCCGGGGCGGGCTACGGGGGCGGCGGCCCAGCGAGGAAGCGTGGCGGCGAGCGGCTCGTGGGGCTAGCGGCTGCGGCCCGAGGGCGGCGCGAGACCTGAGGCCCAGCACAGGTAGGTTTTGCAGCGGCCGGGTTCCACCACTTGTCAGCACCTGCAGCCCGCCTAGGCCCGGCTCTCGAGCGTTCAGCGCTGCACTTGCTCGCCGCGTGACTGGAGAATCGAGCCCCACATTTTCTTTATGTGGCTGTGGAGTGGGGACGATAGTGCCCAGTGCCTCGTAAGGTTCCTGTGGGGATGCGGCCGGGGGGCGTCGGGAAGCGTCACAGCTGTGAGTTCTGGGGTTGTCGGCCAGAGACCCGCCCCTGGGCCAGTCAGGGAGCTTTGAGATGCGCCGGTTCCCGCTGCGGTTCCACGGGGCGAGACAGGGTGTCTAGGGGCTTTCACAGACCTCCTCTGTGGGCGTGACAACCACCAGCATCACATTTGTTAAGATTTTTTATTTTAAATTTTTGTGGGTCCATAGTAGGTGTATACATTCATGGGATACGTGAGGTTTTGATATAGGCAAGCGGTTCGTAAGAATCACATTATGTAAAATGGAGTCTCCACCCTTCAAGCACTTATCCTTTGTGTTGCAAACAACCTCATGATACTCTTTTATTACTTTTTTTTTTTTTTTTTTTTTTTGAGACGGAGTCTCGCTCTGTTTCCCGGGCTGGAGTGCAGAGGCGCGATCTCGGCTCACTGCAACCTCCGCCTCCCAGGTTCGAACTATTCTCCTGCCTCAGCCTCCCGAGTAGCTGGGACTACAGGCGTGCGCCACCATGCCTGGGTAATTTGTATTTTTTCGTAGAGAAGGGGTTTCATCTCTACGAAACGGCGTATTAGCCAGGATGATCTCAGTCTCCTGACCTCGTGATCCGCCTGCCTCGGCCTCCCGAAGTGCTGGGATTACAGGCGTGAGCCACCGCGCGCGGCCTCTTTTAAATTACTTTTAAATCGGCCGGGGGGCGGGGGGGCCCACGCCGGTAATCCCAGCACTTTGGGAGGCCGAGGCGGGCGGACCACTTGAGATCAGGGTTTCGAGACAAGCCTGGCCAACACGGTGAATCGCCATTGCGACTAAAAATAGGAAAACTAGCCTGGCGTGGTGGCTTATACCTGTAATTCCAGCTACTCTGGAGGCTGAGGCAGGAAAATCAGTTGAACCATAGAGAGGTGGAGGTTGCAGTGAGTCGAAATCGGGCCACTACACTACACCCCAGGCAACAGAGTGAGACTCCGTCTCAAAAAATAAATGTACAATTAGATTATATTGACTATAGTCACCCGATTGTGCTGTCAAATATTAGATCTTATTCTATTTTCTTTGTATCCATTAGCCATCTCCCTCTACTACCCTTCCCAGACTCTGGTAACCATCCTTCTTCTATCTCCATGAATTCAGTGTTTTGATTTTTAGATAACCACAGATAAGTGAGAACATGTGATGTTTGTCTTTCTGTGCCTGGCTTATTTCACTTAGCGTAATGACCTCCAGTTCCGTCCATGTTGTTGCAAATGACAGGATCTCATTCTTTTTTTTTTTATGGCTGAATGGTACTCCATTGTGTCTAAGTACCATGTTTTCTTTATCTAGGATTTGTTGTAAAGGTAATAGATACTTAGCGTTTTCAGAATGGATAGAACCAAAAAGTCGAATGAAAACTAAACTGTCTCATCCCGGGTGCTACTTTTTTTTTGAGACAGAGTCTCACTCTGTTGCCGAGGGTGGAGTGCAGTGGCACGATCTTGGCTCACTGCAACCTCTGCCTCCTCGGTTCAAGCAGTTCTCCGCCTCAGCCTTCCATGTAGCTGGAATTACAGGGGCATGACACCATGCCTGGCTAATTTTTTGTGTTTTTTAATGTAGACAGGGTTTCACCATGTTGGCTAGGCTGGTCTCGAACTCCTGAGTTCGTGATCTACCCACCTTGGCCTCCCAAAGTGTTGGGATTACAGGTATGAGCCACTACGCTCGGCCCCAAGTGCTACTTTATACCACACCTGTAAAGTAACACTGGAGATGGGACGTTTTACTTTTTCTTGCTCAGTTGCCCAGGCTGGAGTGCAATGGCTTGATCTCAGCTCACTGCAACTGCCTCTCAGGTTCAAGCAATTCTCCTGCCTCAGCCTCCTGAGTAGCTGGTACTATAGGCGCCCATCACCACACCCAGCTAATTTTTGTATTTTTTGTAGAGATGGGAGTTCACCATGTTGGCCAGGCTGGTCTCGAACTGCTGGCCTCAAGTGGCCCAGCAGATGGGTCAGGCTGGGTCAGATTCTGATTATCCTTAAGAGCTTTGGGGGTGTCATACATGTAAGTCTCCAATAGATAGACAACATGGCCCCACCATTCAAGAGGCCTTTGGAGTGAAAGAGACACGGCCAGTGAAGGCTTGAGTGGGATACTGAAGGGACTCTGAACTGACCCTCAGCTCATTTGGTTTCTTATCCAGGCTCCGTTGGCCAGGACTGTTCAGGGTGGGGTTCTCAACTGCAAAGTGAGGGAATGGATATGATCTTGGGCTCTGTTAGCTGAAGAGGTGGTGGTTCCAGGAAGGAAGGCTTTGCTCGCCCCACCACACCTACACACACTCTCGCCAAGGGCCTGTGAAGTGTTCATCCCCCACATTAGTGGCTTGTTTCTTTAGCCATTTTGGCTGTCACCTGGGGCTTGGAAGCGTTTTTTAGTAGAAACTGAGGTCCCAATTGCATCTTTTAACTACCATAGCATCTGTAGGTCATCAGAACATGACAAGGCCTTTGTTTTCTCCTCTGCTCCCTTTCCTGCCCATGTTTCCTGGTACTCATTTACCTAAGGGATTCCTGGTGTGCTGTTACTGGTGTGGGCCCATTTTGGGGAAGGTGTTACCACGTCAGTTTACTGGCCTGTTATATTTCCCTATATCTGTCTCTTCAAAGGGTGCCTAAGTGGATTCCTGTTCAGTTGATCTCTGCTGCAGAGTGCCACCAGTCACATCCTAGTTTCTTGGGCTGGGGAATTGCTTTCTTTTTCAGAAAAATTTATTTTTCTTCACTTTTTTGAAATTTTTAATTTCATAACCACTGCACAAATTATTTTTTATTAACATTTTTTTGAGATGGAGTGTTGCTCTGTCGCCAGGCTGGAGTGCAGTGGTGCAATCTTGGCTCGTTGCAACCTCTGCCTCCTGGGTTCAAGCAATTCTTCCACCTAGCCTCCTGAGTAGCTGGGACCACAGGCGCGTGCCACCACACCCAGCTAATTTTTGTATTTTTGGTAGAGACGGGGGTTTCACCATGTTGGCCAGAATGGTCTCGATCTCTCAATCTCGTGATCCGCCCACCTTGGCCTCCCAAAGTGCTGGGAATACAGGCGTAAGCCACTGCGCCCGGCCTAGAAAAATTAATTGATATTTAAAATCTACAGATCAGGTGAGGTGGCTTATGCCTGTAATTCCAGCACTTTGAGATGCTGAGACAGGCTGATTACTTGAGGTCAGGAGTTCAAGACCAGCCTGGCCAACATGGTGAAACCCTGTCTCTACTAAAAATACAAAAATTAGCCTGGCATGATGGTGCACACCTGTAATCCCAGCTATTCAGGTGACTGAGGTGCAAGAAGCGCTTGAACCAGGAGGCAGAGGTTGCAATGAACTGAAATCACGCTACTGTACTCCAGCCTTGGCAACAGAGCGAGACTGTCTCAAAAAAATGAGTAAAATTTACCTACAGTAAAATTCATTTTGGTGTTCAGTTCTGTGGGTTTTCATAAAGGCGTATAGTCACAGATCCACCATCACAAATGCAGAACACGTCTGTCATCCCTCAAATTCCCTCTCTGCCCTAACCTCCAACCGTTTAATTTTGCCTTTTCCAGAATGTCACCTATGGTACATTATTTGGTCAGCAGGCTTCTTTCATTTAGCTTAAAGTGTTTGAAATTTGTTCATGTGTTGTCAGCTGTTGGATCCTTGTGCTTAATGCTGAGTAGCATCCATTATGCGGATGTGCCACAGTTTATCCATTTTTCCATGTGTCATAACAGCAGCTTTTTTAGATATCATGACCTCGTTAGACAGTGAGGCACTAGGGATTGGAGTTGATAAGGAGCAGAGCTGATTTTTTTTTTTTTTTTTTTTTTGAGATGAAGTCTTGCTCTATCGCCCAGGCTGAAGTGCAGTGGTGCAATGTCCGCTCACTGCAACCTCCGCCTCCCTTATTCTAGTGATTCTCCTGCCTCAGCCTCCCTAGTAGCTGGGAATACAGGCGTGTGCCACCACACCCAGCTAATTTTTGTATTTTTAGTAGAGGCAGGGTTTCATCATGTTGGCCAGGCTGGTCTTGTACTCCTGATCTCAGGTGATCCGCATGTCTTGGCCTTCCAAAGTGCTGGGATTATAGGCGTGAGCCACTGCACCTGGCTCGAGCTGAATTTTGATCTAACTCCAAATCCAGGGTTCTTCCCCACCACATCAAGGAGCTGATTTGGTTAAATAACCCAATTAGTATTTCTTAACTGCCTATCTAAGAGGTTGTCAGGTTCCTAGAGTTGATGGAAAATTCTCTTTTACCTGGTGCCTGCGGATGCAAGGAGAACGTACTCCACAGTTAATGCCTCACCGTGTATGCCCCTCTTTTCCGGTGTGGTAGCAAGCTCACCAGATGTAGCATTGTTGGGACTACCCAAACCATACACTGTTTAAGCAAAGAAACTTGTCTAAGTTACTCCCAGGGTTGACTGCATTGGGTTATCAGTCTGCTAGGGTAGTGGCATAGCAGGGGCAGTACTAGCCTGTTGCATGCCCTGGAACAACCAGCCAGGAAAGATCTAACCCTTGGGTCTTCTTCCGCAGTGATGTCCGAGCTCAGTGATGAAGCCAGTGAGCCAGAACTCCTGAACCGCAGCTTGTCCATGTGGCATGGGCTAGGGGCACAGGTTAGCCAGGAGGAGCTGGACGTCCCCCTGGATCTTCACACAGCTGCCTCCATCGGCCAGTATGAAGTGGTGAAGGAATGTGTGCAGCGGTAAGAGATCTAGGGGAACTTCCCTCTCACATTTTGAGTAGCCCAGTGATGGCTTCGGATCTCGTGTGATGGGGCTTTGCATACATTTGTGGATGTTTAATGCTTGTGGAGCAGGTTAACCTGGTTATCTCAGGCAGCTGTCAGTAATTATGCTGGGGACTGACAAAGAGGCAGTTTTTATTCCTAGGAGGAAAAAGAGGGTGTAAACTTGGATCAGAAGCTTGTAAATAGTCATTCTTTAACCAGAGTAATTTTATTCACTGATTGCAGAAATGCTCAAACAAGCAAAATAAAGATAAAGACAAAGTGATGGCCGGGTGCTGTGGCTCATGCCTGTAATCCCAACACTTTTGGAGGCTGAGGCTGGTGGATCACTTGAGGTCAGGGGTTTGAGACCAGCCTGGACAACATAGTGAAACCCCATCTCTACTAAAAATACAAAAATTAGATGGGTGTGTTGGCACGCACCTGTAATCAGCTACTGGTGAGGCTGAGGCAGGAGAATCACTTGAACCAAGGAGACGGAAGTTGCAGTGAGCCGAGATTGTGCCACTGAACTCCAGTCTGGGCCGCAGAGTGAGACTCCATCTCAAAAAAAAAAAAAAAAAAAAGTGTTGCCCCCCTGGCCTTCTTTTCCTGGAGGGTTCATTCCATCACTGTTCCCCTCTAGCTTCTGCCATGAAGGAGGAGAGAGTCCGAGCTTTTAGCACCTCTGGGGAATGGCCTCCTGACCTCACTGCCCACCTGCCCTTTACTAATCTGTACACAGTAATTAGAGACAAAAAGCCTCAGGCAGGGCCCACAGCTGCGTCTTGCCTGTAGTAGGATGTGATCATCTTATTTCTGGAAAAGGCTCCTCTCCTCACCTCCACCCTCTTATGTTCCACACACACTGTGCTTACTCTTTCTGCTGGTTCTCATTTGATACTGTGGTGCAGCAACCTCTCCCTATCTCCACCTGCCTCTTCCAGTTCCTGGTGAGCCAAAGCAAAGCCTTGCTGAAGCCCCAGGTCTCCGGTACCCCATCTGTGGCCCTCACTTAGACATACCCAGCCCATGGAGCGCCAGGGTACCTTGGTACAGGGTGGTCTGTGGTGCCCCCTCCACAGGAGGCTCTAGGCACAGGCAGCTGGGTATGTAGTCAGTGCGGCCCCTCACAGGGACACATTTGGAATTCTCAGGCTCTTAAGTCTTCAAGTGGCTTGTTAAGATGCAGAGTCCAGAACGGCTCCACAGAAGAGCAGGGGAAGGTGTTTGTGTTCTAATGGGATTTTGACAGTAGCTGGAGCAGAGGCTTGCTGACAGTAAGCACAGGATGGGGCCTGAGGGGAGCTGGGGGCATCAGAAGGAGGGGTAGAGCTGAACGGGGAGTAGTGAGAGAGCCCCAGAGAGATGCTCTGCTGCTGTGTAAAGGAAGACAGTGTTAGGACGAGCTGGGTGTGTTTGAGCCCTGCTGCAGAAGCATCTCCACACGGCTCCCCTGGCCAGGAGCTGCCCCTGCACCCTGGTATCAGGACCTTCTGAAATGGCTCCCTGGGCATGCGTCCCAGAGTCACTGGGGCATGCCAGGAAAGTAGTTTGCCTTGTGTGGTCTAATAAGAGAATCCCACTAGAGGCACAAATCCCGGGGTTCAGTCACCAGTTGTTACCCTCACTGCAGGCAATAATTGGAGAAGGGAAGAAAGCCTGTGGGTGTTAACTGTGCAGGATGCCAGGTAACTATGCAAGTAGGTTTTTTTTTTTTTTTGAGATGCAGTCTTGCTCTGTCGCCAGGCTGGAGTACAGTGGCTCAATCTCAGCTCGCTGCACCCTCCACCTCCCAGGTTCAAGTGATTCTCCTGCCTCAGCCTCCCCAGTAGCTGGAATTACAGGTGCATGCCACCATGCCTGGCTAATTTTTGTATTTTTAGTAGAGACGGGGTTTCACCATGTTGGCCAGGATGGTCTTGATCTCCTGAGCTGTTGATCTACCCGCCTCGACCTCCCAAAGTGCTGGGATTACAGGCATGAGCCACCATGCCCAGCCACAAATGGGTATTATTTTAAAATGGAACTCCCTTGTCCCAACCCCAAAGTCAGGGCTGGGAACCCCACAGTTTTTTTTTCCACTGGAAAATGTATTTTCAGAATTTTAATGGAAATCAGTGAGAAAGACGGGATTATTTGATCACAGATTTTTCGAGAATGTTTCTTTTTTTTTTTTTGAGACAATTTCACTCTTGTTGCTCAGGATGGAGTGCAATGGCGTGATCTCAGCTCACTGCAACCTTTGCCTCCTGGGTTCAAGTCATTCTCTTGGCTTAGCCTCCCATGTAGCTGGTATTACAGGCATGTGCCATCACACCCGGGTAATTTTGTATTTTTAGTAGAGACGAGGTTTCTCCATGTTGGCCAGGCTGGTCTCGAACTCCTGACCTCAGGTGATCCACCCGCCTCGGCCTCCCAAAGTGCTGGGATTACAGGCGTGAGCCACTGAGCCCAGCCTCAAGAATGTTTCTTCAGGGTGAGATGATAAGGGATGAATTAGTGGCAGTGGAGTCCCATCTGCTCCTCTCCAGCCAGCACTGGGCTGGTAGATGTGTGTCCTGTGGTGGTTAGGGTTTTTCAACTGGGCTGTGTTGACAATCCAGGCTGGATCATTCTTTGCTGTGAGGGCTGTCCTTGGCACTATAGGATGTTTCACGGCAGCCTTGGCCTCCCCCTGCTAAATGCCAGCAGCTCTTCCCTGCCCAGTTGTGAGAACCAAAAATGTGACCAGATGTTGCCTAATATCCCCTGCTTGAGTGCCATCTGTCTGTTTGGTGGTGTGAAAGAAGAACGTAGCTGGTCTTGGGCTAGGAGGATGTGGAATCAGAGCAGGGAGGTAGAAGCTTAGGGCCTCACAAGGCAGTGTACAAGCAACTGTCAGCATTTCTCTGCCTACCTGCCCCCAACCCCCACAACATCCAGGATGGCAGGTAAGTTCTGTTTCCTATCAGCTCATTCCGTCTGGCTTAGCCTCGCCACCAGCTTTGGTAAAAACCACATATGCGAGGCGGCTGGGCATGTCTAGCGTATCTTGCGTTTGTTTAGGAGAGAGTTAGATTTGAATAAGAAGAATGGTGGTGGCTGGACCCCGCTGATGTATGCCTCCTACATTGGCCACGACACCATCGTGCACCTGCTGCTGGAGGCGGGGGTGAGTGTGAATGTGCCGACCCCAGAAGGGCAGACTCCACTGATGCTGGCCTCCAGCTGTGGCAACGAGAGCATCGCCTACTTTCTCCTCCAGGTGAGCTACGAGGGAACTCAGGTCCAGAAACCTGAGGGGCTCCCTGGCCACCCTGACAGAGACGCGAAGCACTGCCGGCCATGGTGTGCGTGTGTGCTCGTGTAATCACTTCTGATTCTTGCAACATGGCTCCCTGGAGGGCGCCCGCCCCACACAGAGGAGATGAGGCTGTAACGCACATTCTGTGTTATCTTGAAGCAAGGTGCAGAGCTGGAAATGAAAGACATCCAGGGCTGGACGGCCCTCTTCCACTGCACCAGCGCCGGGCACCAGCACATGGTCAGGTTCCTCTTGGACAGTGGAGCCAATGCCAACGTGAGGTGATTGCCTAGCCATTGTCTGACTCTAAGGAGGGTGGCTCTAGAAGCAGCTAATGAGAGTCTAGGGCCACTCTGCTTCAGCACAAGAGGCTCAAGAAGAGGGGCAGAATGAGAATCCTGCCAGGCGCAGGCCCTTCCCACATCTGTGAGGTGACGGTTTGCATGTCTTCAGGCTTCTGAGCTTCCTTTTCTTTATCTGACACCCACTTGGGTCATAGAGTTGTAAGAATTACATGTTTTATTGTATGCCAGGGGCCTAATATAGTGAATGGCATTTTAAATGTCATATTTACATGCAAATTCCTTCTGCTTTCTTGTTTTTTGTATGGATGAGGTGAGGTGATGCTTTAAAAACAGTCATGAGTTTTATAAGTTGGAAGTGGGATTGTCGTCTAAAGCTTGTCATGATAGTACTCACCTTTGAACAAATGCAGCGGGTACCAGTGCAGCAGCCACTCTGGCTGACATCCATCCTAAGACACCCTATAATTTTGTACGCCACTAAGAAAAAATATGCTACTAATGAACATTCAACTTGCCTGGTGATTTAGACATGTTCTGATTTCAGAGATGTTAAAATGTGAACGCGGTGTGCCTTAGAATGGATGAAAACCAGCGTTTCCCATGCATGGTTCCTAACTTCTAGACCAGCATGAGACGAGGGATTCGGAAGCCCTCTGAAGACAGTGCCGAGTTAGCATAACCAAGCACGAAAGCAAGCTACAGGAGCTAAGCATAGCAAGGACAGCTTAGGTTGTTAGTACTTGACCTTTTCAGAGGGAGTTCGGGGAGGACTTGAAGCTAGGATTTGGATGAATGGATGGGAGATGTTGGCTTTCTGTGAGGAGTGAAGAGTCAGAACTGCTTTTCGAATCCGACTGAGGTGGAGATTTCAGAGGTCGCAGGTGGGGATAGCCAGGAGGAGGGACGATAGGCAGACTCTGTCTTTAAGACAAAGACCAGCCCTCGGGACAGACACCAGAAGAGTAAATGGAGCTGGTGTGTTATATTCATCTTTCTCATCTCACCTGTTAATTCTTGAGAGGGAGAGAGAGTATTCTACACTTAGGGATAGGTGACTTGTGCACTGTCTTGGGTTTATCTTCAGCAGGGAGTTTTTGTCTGTCAGAACTGGGCTCTGCCAATCGTCTAACTGTGGCCCTCATCTTGCAGGGAGCCGATATATGGATTTACTCCTTTGATGGAAGCAGCTGCGGCTGGCCATGAGATAATCGTGCAGTATTTTCTGAATCATGTAAGTTACCCTATTTATTAGCCTGCAATGTAGTCACAGCAAATGAGGAATATTACTGAAGTGTAAGCAATTACAGAATTTTCTTTTGCACAGAAATAACTGCCCTTCATTAATTTATTCAACACATTTTCATTGAATATCTGTTGACTCCCAGTGTTGAGCGGTTCTTAGACATTAAGGGTACAGTGGTAAGTAAAAATAGACACCTCTTCCTATAATTATTTTGAAAATACTATTTGAAAAGTATGGAAAAATACTTTAAAAGTAAATAGCAGTCATTATCCTGTCACTTGGAAAAATTATACAGAATAAGAAGGCAGAGATCTTCCTCTCTTTTTCTGCCTCCTTAAGATACCCACTTGGTTTGAGAAAGAGCCGCGCTAGGATTCTCCTCTGCTGTGGAAAGGTGTGTCTGTAGGCAAGTGTGCGCACATTGCTTTGTGAACAAAATGGGATTCTGTGCATAGCCTGTAACTTACAGACATCTACACATGTTTACAGCATTCCATGCACAGTCCGCCTCAGGTAATTTAATGAGTTTCTTATTAGTAGAAACTCAGTTTTTAACATTTTGCAGTTATAAACAGTGCTCTGAGAATATCCTTTTACACAAAGCTTTAACACATTTGCAGTTATTTCTGTATATTGTATTTCTATTTTATTTTATTTATTTTTTTGAGACTGGGTCTTGCCCTTTGGCCCAGGCTGGAATTCAGTGGTGAGATCATGGCTCACTGCAGCCTCAACCTCCTGGGCTCAAGTGATCCTCCTGCCTCGGCCCCCGAGTGGCTGGGACCACAGGTGCATGCCACCATGCCCGGCTATTTATTTATTTATTTGTAGAGATGGGAGTCTCAGTATGTTGTGCAGGCTAGTCTTGAATTTCTGAGCTCAAGTGATCCTCTCACCTCAACCTCCCAAAGTGCTGGGATTAAAGGTGCAAGCCTGTTGACACAGAACCTTGTACATAAATGTTCATAGCAGTATTATTCATAATTGCTAAAAAGTAGAAACAACCCAAATGTCCATCTACCGAGGAATTGATAAAATATGTATCTATATAGCAGGATATTATTCGGCCACACAAAGTAGTGAAGTACTGACACATGCTATGCCATGGATGAACCTTGAAGCATTAGGCTTGGCCAGGTGCAGTTGCTCACACCTGTAATCCCAGGACTTTGGGAGGCTGAGGCCAGAGGATCACTTGAGCCCTGGAGTTAGAGGTTTCACTGAGTTAGGATTGCACCACTGCACTCCAGCCTGGGTCACAGAGTGAGATCTTGTCTTAGAAAGAGAAAAGGAAAACACGAGGCTCAGTGAAAGAAGCCAGACACAAAAAGCCACATACTGTATAATTTCATTCTTATGAAATGTCCAGAAGAAGCAAATACAGAGACAGAAAACAGATTAGTGGTTTCCTGGGTCTCAGGGCATGGGAAGATACGGGTGATAAAAATGTGCTAAAATTGTTTGTAGTGATGGTTGAACAACTGTGAATACACTAGAAGCCATTGAATTGTACATTGTAAATGGGTGAATTGTTGGTATGTGGATTATATCTTCATAAGGCTGTTAAACCCAGTACACAGGAGTTGAGGTGGTCCTAATGAATTCCCTCTTCCAAGGTCTCCTGTCTTGCCCACTAGTCACATACAAAGGCACCCTTTTTCTCAGCTCCTCACCAGCCCTGACGTCAGTCAGCTTTTTAAGTTTTTGTCACTTTGGGAGAATTGTGGCATCTCATTTTAGTTTGTCCTTGTTAGTGTAGTTGAACTTTTTTTTTTTTTTTTTGGAGACAGTGTCTTACCCTGTGGCCAGGCTGGAGTGCAGTGTCGGCATCTCAGCTCACCGCAACCTCTGCCTCCCGGGTTCAACAATTCTCGTGCCTCAGCCTCCTGAGTAGCTGGGAATACAGGTATACGCCACCATGCCCAGCTAATTTTTTGTATTTTAGTAGAGACGGTTTCACTGTGTTACCCTGGCTGCTCTCCAACTCCTGAGCTCAGGCAGTTACCCGCTTGGCCTCCCAAAATGCTAGGATTATAGACATAAGCCATCATGCCCAGCCAGTTGAACATTTTTAAATACCTCTGTTCGTCATTTGTATTTCTCTTAAGAATTGTCTCTTTATAACCCAATTTTCTATTGGCTAGTTTTTTTTCTCACTTACTGATGGGAATTTCTTAAATAATGAAATTTTCACATGGTATCTCTTTTTAACAAAGAATTTTGGGACAGAACATGCATATGGTCCACATGCAGACCAGAAGGTGGGTACACCGCAGACCTGCCCCCCATCCTGTCTACATCTCCTTGGTACCCTCCCCACGGGCATCTCTGTGAGTACACCTATACACGCGCATGGTCCTGCCCCATGCACAGCTGCTCTCATCTTACATTTTTATTTTATTTTTATTTTTTATAGAGACGGGATTTCATCATGTTGGTCAGGCTGGTCTTGAACTCCTGACCTGATAATCCACCCACCTAGGCCTCCCAAAGTGCTGGGATTACAGGCATGAGCCACAGCGCCTGGCTCATCTTGTGTTTTTTAAAACTTAATCATGAAGATTGTTCTGTATTGGTGTATAAAGAGATGGGTTCAGGTACAGTGGCTGACGCCTGTAATCCCAGCACTTTGAGAGGCCAAGGCGGATGGATCACTTCAGGTCAGGAGTTCGAGACCAGCCTGGCCAACATGGTGACACCCCATCTCTACTAAAAATACGAAAATTAGCTGGGCATGGTGGCAGGTGCCTGTAATCCCAGCTACTTGGGAGACTGATACAGGAGAATCATTTGAGCCTGGGAGGTGGAGGTTGCAGTGAGCCTAGATGGTACCATTGCACTCCAGCCTGTCTCAAAAATAAATAAATAAATAGATGGGATCTTGCTCTGTCACGCAGACTGGAGTGCAGTGGTGCAGTCTCAGCTCATCACAGCCTTGACATCTTGGGCTCAAGTGATCCTCCTGCCTCAGCCTCCCAAGTGACTGGGACTACGGATGGGTGCCACCAGGCCTAGCCAATTTTTGTATTTTTTTTTTTTTTTTTTTTTTGGTAGAGACAGGGTTTTGCCACATTGCCCAGGCTGGTCTTGAACTCCTGAGCTCAGGCAGTTCACCTGCCTCGGTCTCCTAAAGCACTCGGATTACAGGCGTGAGCCAACGCACCTAGCCCCCTCTCTTCTTTTTTATTTTTTTTATGGTGGCATGGTATTTCCTGTAGGGATGAATCAGAGTTTCTATAACAATAATCTGCAGCTAGAATTAGGTCACTCCCAACCATTTGCTGTTATGCACAGCGCTGTGCAGAATATCTTCGCATATGTGTCTGTAAACATGTGTGACCACATCTGTGCTGTCCAGTACAAAGGCAGAAGTTTTGGATGAAGTGCAAGTACAGTCTTAATGTGGATGCCAAAGTGCCATCTTACACTCCCGCCACAGTAAGAATCGTGCATCCTAAATTATGAAGCACTGAAAAGAGTACAGTGGTGAGATAGCCAACCGCACAACCCAACACCTGTGTGTGACACACGTTAACCTCCTGCCTCATCTGCCTCAGCCTTCTCCCATGGTGTTTGTGAAGAACACAACTAAAGTCCCCTCTATGTGCCTTTCTGTCCCATCCACCTTCCTCCTTCTCCAGAGGGAACCACTCTCCAGCTGCTGGCATGTACCTCTCCTGTCCCTGATTGATACTTTTGTCACATACTGTGTGTCCTTATGCTATGCGTACACTTGTTTTGAATCTTTAAAGATGGATGCAAATAGCACGTCAGGTTGTGTGTGTTATTCAGCAGTGTGTTGGCTTGTGCAACAAAATGCACTCTTAACAGCTGTGTGTGTGGAGGGATGCATCAGTGACCTCCATCCTTTCCTTTATTAGTGGGCTCTTAAGTTGGGTTCCGCTTTGCTCTCCTGACAGTGCTGCCATTGACATTTCTTTCTTTTCTTTCTTTTCTTTTCTTTTCTTTCTTTCCTTTCTTTCCTTTCTTTCCTTGAGACAGAGTCTTGCTCTGTCCCCAGGCTGGAGTGCAGTGGCGCCATCTTGGCTCACTGCAACCTCTGCCCCCTGGGTTCAAGCAATTTTCCTGCCTCAGACTCCTGGGTAGCTGAGACTACAGGAGCATGCCACCATGCCTGACTAATTTTTTGTATTTTTAGTAGAGATGGGGTTTCACCGTGTTAGCCAGGATGGTCTTAATCTCCTGACCTTGTGATCCACCCACCTTGACCTCCCAAAGTGTTGGGATTACAGGCATGAGCCACTGTGCCTGGCCCATTACTTCATTATATATTTCCTAAAAGCAAGACAAAATTTGCTTTGCCAGTCACACAAAATTATCAAACTCAGGAACTCAACAGTGAGTTCTTCTTCCAGCACTTTAATCAGGAATCAAGGTGTTGGTCAATTCAAGGTGATTGCTTGGTGGGGTTGGGCAGGACTGGCAGCAGGTGGCCCGATGGCCTGGAGGCTGGTGGGCAAGCCTTGCCTGGAAGCTCCTCTCCCCCATGTTCTTCCTGCCGCCCAGTTGTTAGACTACTCGGAGCCAGAGGAGGGGGCCCACCCAGTTTCCCAGCCTGCCCCTTTAGAGCTGGGCTCCATTTCTGGAGGTGGAGAACTGGGCAAGGCTGGGCATCCCATGCCCTTTGCCAGGGGAAGAAAGGCCTGGGGCTGCTTTCCTTTTCCTCCGTTTCCCTTCTGCCAGTGGGGCCAAGCTCCAGCAGTTGAGTCAGGAGAAGATGGTCTGGATCTGTTTGGGCCTCTCTCTTTAAGAGAAAGTTGATTTCTGCTTTCCAGATAGTCTAGTTCCAGAGTTTCTAAACTTTCTGATCCCACCTTCATGTTAAAATAATGATGTGTCTCTCTAGTAATAGAGACATTAAAATCGGAAAAACAATTATTTTAAAGCTTAAGTAGATAAAAATGTATTTTCATGTCAGGCACAGTGGCTCATGCCGGTAATCCCAGCACTTTTGGAGGCCGAAGTGGGAGGATCACTTGAGGGTGGGAGTTGGAGACCACTAAGGATAATACAGGGAGACTTTGTCTCTTCATTTTTTAAAAAAAATGGCCAGAAGTGGTGGCTCAGGCCTGTAATTCCAGCACTTGGGGAGGCCGAGGCGGGCGGATCACCTGAGGTCAGGAGTTCAAGACCAGCCTGGCCAACATGGTGAAACCCTGTCTCTACTAAAAGTATAAAAATTAGCTCGGCACAATGGCAGGTACCAGTAATCCCAGCTACCGAGGGCCGAGGCAGGAGAATCGCTTGAACCTGCGAGGCAGAGGTTGAAGTGAGCCAAGATCATGTCATCGTACTGCAGCCTGAGCGACAGAGCAAGACTCCATCTCAAAAAAAAATTAGCCAGTTGTGTGTGTTTGTAATCCCAGGGGGGCTGTCTTGAGCTGGGAAGGTCAGCGCTAAAGTGAGCCACGGTAGTGCCAGTATACTCCAGCCTGGGCCACAATGAGATTCTGCCTCAACAACAAAACCAAAACCACAAATAGATAAGGAGTGAAAATTCTACAGTAAAGAGGCTACTGTTTTTTCTGGTTAAAACCTTGCGGTTCACTCTATCAAACTTAAACTGGAAATTTTTTGTTGTTGTTGAGATGGTGTCTCCCTCTGTTGACCAGTCTGGAGTGCAGTGGCTCACTGCAACCTCCGCCTCCCAGGTTCAAGTGGTTCTCCTGCCTCAGCCTCCCGAGTAGCTGGGATTACAGGTGCCTGCCATCACTCCTCACTAATTTTTTGTGTTTTTAGTAGATGCGGGGTTTCACCATGTTGTCTGGGCTGGTCTCAAACCCCTGACCTCAAGTGATCCACCCACCTCAACCTCCCAAAGTGCTGGATTACACGTGTGAGCCACTGTGCCCAGCCAAGAAATTATTTTTTATTTTTGAGATGAGTCTTGCTCTATTGCCCAGGCTAGAGTGCAGTGGCATGATCTTGGCTCACTGCAACCTTCACCTCCTAGGCTCAAGTGATTCTCCTGCCTCAGCTTCCCAAGTAACTGGGACTACAGGTATGCGCCACCATGCCCGGCTGCTTTTGTATTTTTAGTAGAGATGGGGTTTCATCATGTTGGCCAGGCTGGTCTTGAACTCCTGATGTCAGGTGATCTACTTGTCTTAGCCTCCCATAGTGCTCGGATTACAGGCTTTAGCCTTCTTGCCCGGCCTATAAATTATTATTATTTTTTTTTTTAGAGATGAGGTCTCGCTATGTTGCCCAGGCTGGAGTGCAGTGACTGTTCACAGGCTCGATCCCACTATTGATTAACATGGGAGTTTTGACTTGCTCTGTTCCCGACCTAGGCCGGTTCACCCCTCCTTAGGCAACATGGTGGTCCCCTACTCCCAGGAGGTCACTATATTGATGCCGAACTTAGTGCGGACACCCAATCAGCATAGCACACTACAGCCCAGAACTCCTGGGCTCAAGCGATCCTCCACCCTCAGCCTTCTGGGTAGCTGGGACTACAGGCACGTGCCACTGCTCCCAGCTATAAATTACATTACTATTTTTGGGATGGAGTCTCACTCTGTCACCCAGGCTAGAGCACAGTGGCGCAATCTCAGTTCACTGTCTCAGCCTCCCAAAGTGCTGGGATTATAGGTATGAGCCACCAGGCCTGGCCTATAAATTATTTTGTAAGGCTGGAAGTTTCATAGGTAATTTTTAATCAAAGTCGAAAGTAGGGTGAGGGGGCAGTTTAGAAAGTAAAACTTCTTTAGGCTTTGTGAAAACACACTTTTTTCCTGTATCCTTGCCCAGAGACCACCTCTGCCTCCCCCACTGACTCCATGTGGGTGTCAAGGTTGAGGTTCCCTAGTCTCATGGGAGAGATAGTTGCAGTATGGATGGTAGCAAAACTACTTAAGGGTTGTAATTCTTTTGTATTTTTTTGAGACAGAGTCTTGCTCTGTCGCCCAGGCTCGAGCACAGTGACTTGATCTCAGCTCACTGCAACCTCCACCTCCTGGGTTCAAGCGATTTTCCTGCCTCAGCCTCCCCAGTAGCCGGGATTACAGGTGTGTGCCACCATGCCCGACTAATTTTTCTATTTTTAGTAGAGACAGGGTTTCACCATGTTGGTCAGGCTTTTCTTGAACTCCCGACCTCAGGTGATCTGCCAACCATGGCCTCCCAAAGTGCTGGTATTACTGGCGTGAGCCAGTGTGCCTGGC
>CAUYQU010040252.1:0-20066 GCA_963574635.1 Cheracebus regulus | reverse complement strand
ATGTTGTGAGGCCTAGAGCAACCACTAAGAAAACAAAATATGTATAGTTAAAAAAAAAATCAGGCCAGGCTTGGTGGCTGATGCCTATAATCTCAGCACTTTGAGAGACCCAGGCAGGAGGATCACTTTAGCCCAGGAGTTCAAGACCAGCCTGGACCAGACATCCGATCAGAAACTCCCAGGGTGAAGTCTTAGGACAAATATGCTTCAAAAGTTCCCCAAGAGATTCTAATGTTCAGCCAGGATTGAGAACCACTAATTGAGACTAATACGTTCAGAGTCACAAGTGAGAAAATCCAGAATCCTACTGTGGGAGTGATTCTGGGTATAGACTTTATTTCTCCAGAATATTAAATGCTCAATAAAAATCCAGGCTAGGCTGAGACTGGTGGTTCATGCCTGTAATCTCAGTACTTTGAAAGGCTGAGGTGGGCAGATCACTTGAGATCAGGAGTTTGAGATAAGCCTGGCCAACATGGCAAAGCCCTATCTCTACTAAAAATACAAAAAAAAAAAAAAAAAATTAGCCAGGCATGATGGCACATGCCTGTAATCCCAGCTACTCGGGAGGCTGAGGCAGGGAGAACTGCTTGAACCCGTGAGGTAGAGGTTGTGGTGGGCTGAGATCACACAAATGCACTCCAGCTTGGATGACAGAGTGAGACTCCATCTCAAAAAAACAAAAAACAAAACAAGCTAGTGCTTGGAGAAGATAAAAACCAGTAAGACTTGACAGATTCAGACATGTGTTCCTTCTCTTAAGAAACAAGAGAAGGAACACTCTATAAAATTTTTTTTGGCTGGGTGCAGTGGCTTACGCCTGTAATCCCAGCACTCTGGGAGGCCAAGGTGGGTGGATCACCTGAAGTCATGAGTTCGAGACCAGCCTGCCCAACATGGCGAAACCCCACCTCTACTATAAATACAAAAAATGAGCCAGGCGTGGTGGAGCACACCTGTAATCCCAGCTACTCAGGAGGCTGAGGCAGCAGAATTGCTTGAAACTGGGATGCAAAGATTGCGGTGAACTGAGATTATGTCACTGCACTCCAGCCTGGGCAACAAGAGCGAAACTCCATCTCAAAAAACAAAAATTTAAAGATATCAGTCATTGGCTTTACAGCCCACTGTAATCCAGTATGAGTATTAACTTGATTACATCTACCAAGATCTGATTTACAATTAAGATCATATGCACAGGTTTTGGATGGATGTGAATTTTATGAAGACATTATTCAATCACTCAATCCTATGCATAAAATATCAAGACTTTGGTGAAGCTGAAATAAGACTTTGTTTTAAAAGGTACATATCCCAGTGCCCAGGGACTCTGCAGTGTTTTTGTCTCATCACACCAGCAATAGGCTGTATTGTTCTCTTGCTGTTCACTTGACTTAGGTGGTCGGCTTATTTTATTTTATATTCTTTTTTTTTTTTTTTTTTGAGACAGAGTCTCACTCCGTCACCCAGGCTGGAGTGCAGTGGCACAATCTAGGCTCACTGCAACCTCCACCTCCCAGATTCAAGTGATTCTCCTGCTGTAGCCTCCCACATAGCAGGAATTACAGGTGTGCCCCACCATGCCTAGCTAATTTTCTTAATATTTTTTGTAGCAATGAGGCTTCACTATGTTGTCCAGGATGATCTTGGACTCCTGACCTCAAGAGATCTGCCTGCTTGGCTTCCCAAAGTGCTGGGATTACAGGTGTGAGCCACCTTGCCCAGCCAGTTGACTTATTTTACCATGTGGACAAGCAGTTCTCCACCCTAGCTTCATATTAGGATCACCTGGGACATTTAAAGACCAATGCTTGGGTCTCAGCCAAGACTCATCCAATCAGAAATTCCCAGGGTGAAGTCCTGGAACGAAGAGACTTCAAAATCTCCCCAGGTGATTCTAATGCACAGCCAGGGTTCAGAACCACTAATTGAGACTAATATGTTCAGAGTCCCAAGAGAGAAAAATCCAGAATCCTGCTGTTGGATTGCCTCTGTGTATAGACCTTATTTCTCCAGAATATTAAATGCTCAATACAAAAATCCAGACAAGTGCTTTGGGAAGCTTAAAAACCAGTAAGATCTGATAGAGTCAGACATGTGTTCTTCCTCCTAGAACACAAAGCACAGTTATGAGGTTAGCAAATACAGGATTTGGTTTCAATCAAACAGTGCCCAGCAGGGGGAAGATGGAAAAAGAAAATGAAAACATAGAAAGAGTTGCGTGTATCAGCAGTGTTTTCCGACAAAATCGGTGGCTTTAAATTTTGTCCTGAGCCCCCAGTGACAAAAATGTCATCCTGAGAGGGCCAGGAACCAACTGCAGTTACTTTGCAAGGACATGTGACAAATTAAACAAGAAGGCAAGAGGTGGGGATTGAAGTATGTGAAATTCTGTCGCTGTTATTCATTGTGAACTCATCCAGTACAAAGGCTCATGGAGAAACTAAATGGAATTTGAAATCTGCCCTCAGGATTCTCAACATTAGTAAGTTGAACCGAGAAGCAAATTCCACTTCGATTAAGGGCTTTTTATTAAGGGCTTTGTATTCATTAAGGGCTTTCTATGTGTCAGGTCCTGTTCTGGACACTTGGTGTATTCTAATGGATACATAAGCCTTGGGGAGCTTATACCTCTGCAAAGAGCTTAAGTTGTACAGTCAATGTACAACTGAGTTCAGGGAGTGGAGCTTTAAGGAATACTCTTATTCTTGTTGGAAAAGGGGGAAAAGATCATTTCACAACCCAAAGTGAATAACTGCAGAACATTTAAATGCTTCAGGAGGCTGGGTTCATTAGTCAAATGAACAAAAATGAAGATTAGAAGGTTGGCCGGGCACAGTGGCTCAGGCCTGTAATCCCAGCACTTCGGGAGGCCAAGGTAGGTGGATCACCTGAGGTCAGAAATTTGAGAGCAGACTGGCCAACATGACTGAATAAGTCTTGGGTGAGACCCCCATCTCTACTAAGAATACAAAAAATTAGCCAGGCGTGGTGGTGGGTGCCTGTAATCCCAGCTACTCAGGAAACTGGGCAGGAGAATCTTTTGAACCTGGGAGGCAGAGGTTGCAGTGAGCTGAGATTGCGCCACGGCATGTAGCCTGGGCAACAAGAGCGAAACTGTATCTCAAAAAGAAAGCAATCAGATATGCATTTTGTCTCATATGAGCAGTGGGATGACTGAGTTCTATCTGTCCTTTGTCCACAAGGAATTTCCTTGTGGACAAGTTGTGAGGGAGGTGTGTAATGTTTTTATTTTTGTAGCTATCTTATTTTAGGAATAAAATGGAAGGCAGTTTTGCCTGATGCACTTCTCAGCCTGACTTTCCTTTGGCTTAGTGATTTTGGGGTCCCAAGATTTATTTTGCATTCATAGTATATACAGTCATGTGTGGCATTGTATTTTGGTCAACAACCTACCACATATACTCACATATGATGGTGGTCCCATAATATTACAACACTGTGGCCGGGCGCGGTAGCTCACACCTGTAATCCCAGCACTTTGGAAGGCTGAGGTGGGTAGATCATGAGGTCAGGAGTTCAAGACCAGCCTGGTCAAAATGATGAAACCCTGTCTCTATTAAAAATACAAAAATTAACCAGGTATGGTGGCACACACCTGTAATCCCAGCTACTCAAGAGACTGAGGCAGGAGAATCACTTGAACATGGGAGGCGGAGGCTGCAGTGAGCCAAGATCGCACCATTGCATTCCAGCCTGGGTGACAGAGCGAGACTCCATCTCAAAAATGAAAATATAACACTGTATTTTTACTTTACCTTTTCTATGTTTTGATGTGTTTGGATACACAAATGCTTATCATTGTGTTACAACTGCCTAGAGTATTCAGTATAGAAACATGCTGGACAGGTGTTTAGCCTGCGAGCCATAGACTATACCACACAACCTAGGTTCATAGTAGGCAAGGTCATCTAAGTTTGTGTAAGCACACTCTATGATGTTCACACAATGCTGAAATCACCTAATGACACACTTCTCAGAATGTATCCCTGTCATTAAGTGATGCATGACTACGTACAGATTATCCAGGGAGAAAGTCTGGCAAGTCCAAAATCTGCAAGATGGGCCATAAGGCTTGAGACCAGGAAGAGCTGCTGCTGCAGTTTAAGTCCAAAGGGGTCTGCTGGGAGACCAAGGCGAGCGGATCACCTGAGATCAGGAGTTCGAGACCGGCCTGGCCAACACAATGAAACCTGCCTCTACTGAAAATACAATAATTACGCAGGCATGGTGGCACACGCCTGTAATCCCAGCTACTCAGGAGGCTGAGGCAGGAGAATTGCTTGAACCCAGGGGGCAGAGGCTGCAGTGAGCTGAGATTGTACTGTTGCACTCCAGCCTAGGCAACAGAGCAAGACTCCCTCTCAAAAAAAACAAAACAAAACAAAACGCTCCCATGGTGAGGCAGGAAAAAAAGGCCTGGAGGCAGGGAATCTAAGGACTTCGTAGAACTAAATCAAATGGAAACACTTCAGCTATAACAGGAAATATCCTCTTCATTTACATAGCACATATACCATACACCCAGTAAAT
The DNA here is from genome assembly GCA_963574635.1 of Cheracebus regulus. Taxonomy (NCBI): domain Eukaryota; kingdom Metazoa; phylum Chordata; class Mammalia; order Primates; family Pitheciidae; genus Cheracebus; species Cheracebus regulus. The sequence continues at coordinate 15,512 of CAUYQU010040252.1, read as the reverse complement.
GACTCTATAACTTTAATTCATCTTCATTTATGTAGGGCGCGTGCCAAGTAAGTAATTTTGTAACTTTACCTTTTCATTTACATAGGGCATACACAAAGTAACCAATGGAAACCTCTAAAGGGTATTTAAACTCCAGAAAATTCTGTAACTGAGCTCTTGAGTCCCTATGCTCAGGCCCGCTCCCACCCTGTGGAGTGTACTTTCATTTTCAATAAATCTCTGCTTTTCTTGCTTCATTCTTTCCTTGCTTTGTGTGTGCATTTTGTCCAATTCTTTGTTCAAGACGCCAAGAATCTGGACGCCCTCCACCAATAACAACAACATTCAGAATGTTTGACCAAATATCTGAGCACTGTGGTCCAGCCAAGTTGACCCATAAAATTAGCCATCACACAGCCTTACCAGGAATGACTGTAAGGCCCAAGTGCTTCTCTCTAAATGAGGCCTTAGGCTTTTATGCCAAGCCTACTGGCTCCAATCCATAAACCAACCTAGCTCATAGTCTTAACAAGCTTTGTCATCCAGCTTTACAAACTGGAGCAGATGAGAAACAAGGGAAAGAGATAGACTGGACCTGGAAGAGGTGCGTCAAAAAGCAAAGAGTGATGGCTCACAGGCTGTGAGCAAGGAGACAGAAGATCTATAAAAAGTAGACAGAAGAACTATAAAAGCTCAGCAGCCTAGGGCCTTTGAGTGTTAGGACAAATTGTTCTGCCTGCTTCAAGGAGTGAGGCTATTCTACAGCTCAGTACAGCAACTAAAGTTCTTAATCCTATATCTGGGACCCTAAATAACAGTACATTTAGATTAGGGCTTTTTACAAGTATAGCTGTTATAAGAAGTGGGAGGGAAGAAGAAGGGCAATTTTTTAAAAGGATGGGGAGCCGGGATGGTAGTCACTGGCCTTTGTGACTCCCACACCCCCACTTCAATACTCACTCCTACACGGGGAATGTAATGGATTATCCATTGGCTCTTTTTAGAAGCTAGTTGTTCTTCCTTTCTCAGGGCAATGGTGTCAAGATTTCATCTTAAGAAAATTGCGCTCCGTGTTCTTTTTTTTTTTTTTTTTTTTTGAGACAGAGTTTTGCTCTTGTTGCCCAGGCTGCAGTGCAATGGCATGATCTCCGCTCACTGCAACCTCCACCTCCCAGGTTCAGCAATTCTCCTGCCTCAGCCTCCTGAGCAGCTTGGATTATAGGCATGTGCTACCACGCCTGGCTAATTTTGTATTTTTAGTAGAGATGGGATTTCTCCATGTTGGTTAGGCTGGTCTTGAACTCTTGACCTCAGGTGATCCGCCCACCTCAGACTCCCAAAGTGCCAGGATTACAGGCATGGGCCACTGCGCCCAGCCTGTGCTCCCCATTCTTAGGCATGTAATTAGGGTGAAATTGATAGCATGCCTTCTCCAGAGTGGGTCTCATGACTACAGCCAATTTAAACATGCTGTCTATCCTTCTGACTTTGGTTTTAGGTTTTAAACTGGCATCGCTGTGATGCAAGGGGATGTTTGCTAGGGACTTCAGAGAAAAAAAGACACTTCCTCCCTCACCTCCCTGGGTGATGTCTGGTGAGAATGTGTTCTAGAACTGCTGTAGCCATTCTGCTCCCATGAAGGGGGAGCCTGGAGCTTCCAAGTGATTGGGAGGAAGTCTTCTCTGTAGAGAGTGAAGATAAAGCCAAAATTATAAAAGGCAGAGGGTGTAAGGCAGCAAGTTCTCCTTGTCTGCTGGCTGGACAGAGCCAATTTATCAAAACAAGGGAATTGCAATAGAGAAAGTTTAATTCACTCAGAGCTGGCTGTATGGGAGACCAGAGTTTTATTATTATTAAAATCGGTCTCCTTGTGAAAATTTGGGGATCAGGTTTTTCAAGGATAATTTGGTGGTTAGTGGGCCAGCGAGTTGGGAGTGCAAATTGGTTCAGTCTGAAATGAAATCATAGGGAAGTCGTTCTCTTGGTGCCAAGTCAGTTCCTGGGTGGGGGCCATAAGACTGCTACTGGAAAGGGGTCTCTATCCAGATGCCAAGAGAGGATTCTTGGATCTTGCACAAGGAAGAATTTGGGGCAAGTCCATAGAGTAAAGTGAAAGCAAGTTTATTAAGAAAGTAAAGGAATAAAAGAAGGGATACTCCATAGACAGAGCAGCCCTGAGGGCTGCTGGTTGTACATTTTCATGGTTATTTCTTGATTATATGCTAAACAAGGGGTGGATTAGTCATGAGTTTTCCAGGAAGGGGGTAGGGAATTCCTGGAACTGAGAGTTTTTCCCCTTTTTAGACCTTATTAGATAGCTTCCTGATGTTGTCATGGCATTTGTATACTGTCTTGGTGCTGGTGAGAGTGTCTCTTAGCATGCTAATGCATAATAATTCGTGTATAATGAGCAGCGAGGATACCAGAGGTTGCTCTCATTGCCATCTTGGTTTTGGCTGTCTTCTTTACTGCAACCTATTTTAACAGCAAGGTCTTTTTTTTTTTTTTTTTTTTTGAGGTGGAGTTGCACTCTGTCACCTAGGCTGGAGTGCAGTGGTGTAATCTCGGCTCACTGCAACCTCCACCTCTCAGGTTCAAGTGCTTCTCCTGCCTCAGCCTCCCAAGTAGCTGGGACTACAGGCGCCTGCCACCACACCTGGCTAATTGTTGTATATTTAGTAGAGATGGGGTTTCTCCATGTTGGCCAGGCTAGTCTCAAACGCCTCACCTCAGGTGATCTGCCCGCCTCGGCCTCCTAAAGTGCTGGGATTACAGGCAGGAGCCACTGTAATCATACATAAAGCCCAGCCTAGCAAGGTCTTTATGACTACATCTTGTGCCACCCTCCCAAGGTCCATCCTGTGACATAGAATGCGTAACCTCCTGGGAATGTAGCACAGCAGATCTCAGCCTTATTTCACCCATCTGCGATTCAAGACGGAGTCGCTCTGGTTCAGACACCTCTGGCAAGTCGGCTGGGCATGGTGGCTTACGCCTATAATCCCAGCACTTTAGAAGGCCAAGGCAGGTGGATCACCTGAGGTCAGGAGTTTGAGACCAGCCTAATCAACATAGTGAAACCATGTCTCTACTAGAAATACAAAATTAGCTGGATGTGGTAGCGCATGCCTGTAATCTCAGGTACTCAGGAGCCTGAGGCAGGATACTTGCTTGAACTCAGGAGGTGGAGTTTATAGTGAGCTGAGATAGAGCCATTTCACTGCAGCCTGGGCAACAAGAGCAAAACTCTGTCTCAAAAAAAAGACCAGATGAACCAGTTTATTGATCTGGGAGGTGTCAGTTTATCCATCAAGTGTAGGGTCTGCAAAATATCTTAACCACTAATCTTAGGTTTCACAATAGTGATGTTATCCCCAGGAGCTATCTGGAGAGGTTTAGAATTTTCCAGCCTCCAAATGGATGACTCCTAAAGCATAATTTAATTTTTTATTTTTTATTTTGAGATGGAGATGCTCTGTTGCCCAGGCTGGAGTGCAGTGTTGCAATCTCAGCTCACTGCAACCTCAGCCTCCTGGGTTCAAGTGATTCTCTTGCCTCAGCCTCCTGAGTACCTGAGATTATAGGCATGCACCACCACATCTGCCTAATTTTGTATTTTTAGTAGAGATGGGGTTTCTCCATGTTGGTCAAGCTGGTCTCAAACTCCCCAACTCAGGTGATGTGTTTACCTTGGCCTCCCAAAGTGCTGGGATTACAGGCATGAGCCACTGTGCCCAGCCCTAAACCGTAATTTCTAATTTTGCGGCTAATTTGTTAGTCCAATAAAGGCAGTCTAGTCCCCAGGCAGGAAGGGGGGTTGTTTTGGGAAAGGACTGTTTTCATCATTGCTTCAAAGTTAAACTATAAACTAAGTTCCTCCCAAAGTTAGTTCAGCCTAAGCCCAGGAGCAATTAAGGACAGCTTGAAGGTTAGAAGCAAGATGGAGTCAGTTAGACCCGATCTCTTTCACTGTAATAGTTTTCCTGGTTATACCTTTGCAATGGTAGTTTCAAGAGGATAAATGGAGAGAAGTTGGATTCTTACAACATCATATGGAACCTGGATCAAACCTCACCAAACTGCAACAAGGTTTTAGTTTATATATGCCAATTAATCCTTTTTCTGATTATGCTATTTTGAACTGATACTGTATAATTTGCAATGAAACAATGCCTGACTGATATGAGGTGACACTTGAATAGAATCTTGAAAAAGGAATAGAATTTGCCTACACAAGGATCAAGTGAAGGATATTGTAACAATAATTACAACCGTGCTAACAATATCAACCTCAGCAAAATATATCAAACCCTTTACATGTTCCAGAAATTCTGCATATCATCTTATTTAATTCTCGCAAAAACCATACGAGGTTGGTGCTTTTTATTTTATTTATTTATTTATTGAGAAGGAGTCTCGCTCTGTCACCCAGGCTGGAGTGCAATGGCATGGTCTCGGCTCACTGCAACCTCTGCCTTCCAGGTTCAAGTGATTCTCCTGCCACAGCCTCCCAAGTAGCTGGGATTACAGGTGCCCACCACCATACCTGGCTAATTTTTGTATTTTTAGTAGGGATGGGTTTTTACCATGTTGGCCAGGCTAGTCTCAAACTCCTGACCTCAGGTGATCCACCCACCTCAGCCTCTCAAAGGGCTGGGATTACAGGCATGAGCCACCCCACCCAGCCTGATTATCTCATTTTAGATGAAGAAGCAAAAGGTCAGAGATTAATTGGTTTAAGGTCACACAGCTGCGAGATAGACTGAACAGGTCTGCCTGATGCTCAGAAATATGCTCTTCTCATTAAAAAAATATATATATTTTTTAATTTATTTTTTATTCCAGTAGGTTTTTGGGGAACAGGTGGTGCTTGATTATGTGAATAAGATTTTTTGTGTTTTGTTTTTGAAATGGAGTCTTGCTCTGTCACCCAGGCTGGAGTGCAATGGTGTGATCTCAGCTCACTGCAACCATCACCTCCCATGTTCAAGCAATTCTCCTGCCTCAGCCTCCTGAGTAGCTGGGATTACAGGCACCTGCCACCACGCCTGGCTAATTTCTGTATTTTTAGTAGAGACAGAGTTTTACCATGTTGGCCAGGCTGATCTTAAACTCTTGACCTCAAGTATTTAACCCATCATCTCAACTTCCCAAAGTACTGGGATTACAGCCACCACACTCAGAATGAGTAAGTTCTTTAGTGGTGATTTCTGAGATTTGGGTGCACCCAAAGAGTATACACTGTATTCAAGGAATACACACTTCTCATGTTGCCTGTATGTCTCCTCTCAGCCTCCAGGCATGAAACCGCCTTTGCCAAACTTATAACAGAAAATTATGGCACTGAAGGAGATCTGACCTGGCCAACCCCTATCTTGCCTTTGGCATTCAATAAGGGCATTCAAGTTGCCCTTATTCCTGGACTTAGGCCAAGCTGACTTTGGGACATATTTAATTTATAGTTGAAATGATAATAGCGCTTCCCACAAATTCAACCGCCTTTGTAAAAGCTAATGTGAGACCACCACCAGGCTAGGAGGAAGGGAGGGGCTGAATTGTGCTAAAGTATAGACATAAATGATTGCCAGCCATATTCTAGAGGTAGCACGATATGCATTTCTCCAATTACTTCTGCAGATAACATCACGATTGTAGAAGCTAAAATTGACTTTTTTTTTTTGAGACAGAGTCTTCTTCTGTCTCCAGTCACCAGGCTAGAGTGCAGTGGCATGATCTCGGCTCACTGCAACCTCTGCCTCCCAGGTTCAAGCAATTCTCCTGCCTCTGCCTCCCAAGTAGCTGGGACTACAGGCACGTGCCACCACACCCAGCTAATTTTTGTATTTTAGTAGAGACCAGGTTTCACTATGTTGATCGATCTCTTGACCTCGTGATCCGCCCACCTCGGCCTCCCAAAGTGCTGGGATAACAGGTGTGAGCCATTGCACCCAGCCTTAGTAGCTAACTTTTTTAGGAATAAAATGGGAGGCAGGTGGCTGGTTGCAGTGGCTCACGCCTGTAATCCTAGCACTTTGGGAGGCCAAGGCAGGCAGATCACCAGAGGTCGGTTGTTTGAGATCAGCCTGGTCAACATGGTGAAATCCTGTCTCTACTAAAAATACAAAACATTATCTGGGCACGGTGGTGTACACCTGTAATCCCAATTACTGGGGAGCCTGACACAGGAGAATCACTTGAACCCAGGAGGCAAAGGTTGCAGTGAGCCAAGATTACACTACTGCACTCCAGCCTGGGCGACAGAGCGAGCAAGACTCCATCTCCAAAAAAAAAAAAAAAAATGGGAGGCAGGTTTGCCCTAAGCAGTTCCCAGCTTGACCTTTTCCTTTGGCTGAGTGATTTGGGGGTCCCAGTATTTATTTTCCTTTCACAATTGCAGCTATTGCTATCATCCAATGGGCTGGTGCAGTTTTGAAGTTGCTGCCAATAGAGCAATTCCCAACTGCTGCTGAGGTTTGGAATAGGGTTATCTTGTCAAGATATTCATAATTCATTTATTAATGCAACAACCTTTTAGTGTCTACACCACAGGCATCCTGCTTGGTGAGCTAACAGTCAAGGTAACCACCCTTGGCTGGGCGTGGTGGCTTATGCCTGTAATCTTAACACTTTGGGAAGCTGAGGCAGGAAGATCACTTGAGTTCAAGACCAGCCTGGGTAACAGTGAGACACCATCTCTATAAAAAAAGATAATAATTTTTTTTGCGACAGACTCTTACTTCGTCACCCAGGGTGGAGTGCAGCAGCACAATCTCGGCTCACTGCAACCTCCACCTCCCAGGTTCAAGTGATTCTCCTGCCTCAGCCTCCCAAGTAGCTGGGACCACAGGCGCATGCCACCACGCTCAGCTAATTTTTGTATTTTTAGTAGAGACAGGATTTCACCATGGCCAGGATGGTCTCGATCTCTTGACCTCGTGATCTGCCTGCCTCGGCCTCCCAAAGTGCTGGGATTACAGGCATGAGCCACCACACCTGTCCTTTTTTTTTTTTTTTATTAAAAAAATTTTTTTTAATAGAGATGAGCTCTCAGTATATAGTCCAGGCTGGTCTCGAACTCCTGGGCTCAAGTAATCCTCCTACCTAGACCTCCCAAAGTGCTGAGATTACAGGCATGAACTATTGTGCCAGCTTCTCTTTCACATTTTTCTTTTCTTTTCTTTTTTTTTTGAGACAGAGTCTTGCTCTGTTGCCAGGCTGCAGTGTAGTGGTGAAATCTCAGCTCACTGCAACCTCCGCCTCCCAGGTTCAAGTGATGCTCCTGCCTCAGCCTCCTGAGTAGCTAGGATTACAGGCACACGCCACCATGTGCAGTTAAGTTTTGTATTTTCAGTAGAGATGGGGTTTCACCACATTGGCCAGAATGGTCTCCCTCTCTTGAGCTCATGATCTGCCTGCCTTGGCCTCCCAAAGTGCGAGATTACAGGCGTGAGCCACCACGCCCGACCTCCTTCACATTTCTTGGGACTCTTCCTCTGGGCCAGGCCGTATTCAGGGAATAGGGATATCATAATTAATAATAATAGCAATGGCTAATATTCATTGAGTACCTACCATTTGTTATTAGAACTATTATTCTAAGCACTTTGATACATGAACTCATTTAAGACTCTCAGCAACTCTATGACCTAGATGCTACTATTGTTCCCATTTCACAGATAGGGAAACTGAGGCAGAGAGAAGCTATGCAGTTTTCAAGAGCATACAACCAGCAAGTGGGTAGAACCAGGATGAACCCAAGCCAACTGACTCAAGGACTCATAGGCATTTATACTCTTAACGACTATGATTCACGGGTGACTTGTCAAGGATTAGAGAATGGTAGTTGTCGCCATATTAGCTATCAAACAGTGCTTTGGATGTAGGCAGCTAGTTTAGAAAAGAATTTCCAAAATTTATAAGATCATAAGAGCTCCCCTGCAGTGCCTGTTAAAAACAGATCATTTTCAGGCCAGGTACAGTGGCTCATGCCTGTAATCCTAGCACTCTGGGAGGCCCTGCTGGGCAGATTGCTTCAGCTCAGGAGTTCCAGACCAGCCTGAGCAACATAGTAAAACTCGTCTCTACTAAAAATACAAAATATTAGCCAGGCATGGTGGTGCACGCCAGTAGTGTTAAACACCTGGGAGATTGAGGTGGGAGAATCAGCTGAGCCCAGGAGGTTAAGACTGCAGAGACAGTGCCACTGCACTCCAGCCTAGGCAACCAGAGCAAGACCCTGTCTCAACAAAACAAAACAAAACAAAACAAAACAAAACAAAACAAAACAAACAAAACAAAACAAAACAAAACAAAACAAAACAAAACAAAACAACAAAACAAAAAACAAAACAAAACAAAACAAAACAAAACAAAACAACAAAACACAGATCATTTTCATTGAGATTTGGATTCACTGGGTCCATTCTGGAATTTATATTTTCAACTTTGGACAAATGCTAGCTGAGCAGTTCAGTGCAATGGCTCTGGAGCTGGAGATATCCTAATTTGGTTACTTGAAGCTTTACCACCACTGTAGATGTGTGTCACCTTGTGCAAGTCCCTTCATCTCTCTGAGCGTCAGTTTCCCCAAACGACGTATGCAGGTAAAAATAGCACCACCTCCTAGGGCTGTAGTGGGGATTCAGTTAGCCGCATGCAAAGTGCTTAGTGCACAGCCAAGCAAAGATAACAATAGAAAGATGGTGGCAGCCACTGGAAGTTCAAGCTGAGATAGTCCTCCAAGACATCTACTGCAATCTATAATACGTAAGGCACCTTTTCATCCTTTTTTATTTTTTGTAGAGACAAGGTCTCTCGCTGTGTTGCTTAGGCTGGTCTCCAACACCTGGACTGAAGCGATCCTCCCTCCTCGGCCTCCCAAAGAGCTGGGGTTACAGGCGTGAGCCACCCCAGCGGCTCCTTCTGACGTTATGGTAGAGTTGTCAGATTGAAAAAAAAAAAATCAGGACGCTTCCATTCAAACCTGCAAAAAAAGAAAAAATTTTTTTAAAAATTAGGACGCCCAGTTCAATTGGAATTTCAGATAATGAAAAAAAAAATAGCATAAATAGCTCCCAAATATTACATGGGACATATACTAAGTCTATCTTTCTTTTAAAAAAAGCTGAAATTCGAATTTAACTGGGAGTCCTGCAGTTTTACTTGTTAAATCTAGTAACTCTGCCTTTAAGGAAGGACTGACCCCAAAGCCTTACTCCCACCCACGTGTGCCCTAGACACTAGGTCTCCACTCGCCAGGCGCGCAAGTCTATCCCTGAGGGGCAGCGCGCGCCTCCGCCTCGCCCAGGCAGCACTAGCGGCACCCCGAGCGGCAGGCCCCACCCGGTCCCTCCCCGGTCCCGCCCCGAGAGCAAAGGGCGCTGCCCAAAGCGGGGCAGGTCTGGCAGTTGGCCTGTGTGAAGTCGCGAGGCTCCCACCCACGCAGTGTTGTGAGTGAAGGCCGGAAAGTTGATCGCCATGTCGACTGCAGAGGCGGGGGCTGTTTTCCACAGAGCCCGGAGCAGGACCCTGGACGCGTTTCCCGCAGGTATTGCCCGCCCCTCACTCGGGGAGGGGACTCGGGGCTGCAGAACCTTCCGCCGGAGGAACCTTTTGTTCACGTGTGCGCGCCGTCAGTCGGACACCATCCGGGGCTGCACCGGGGTCTGGGGGCTGCCATAGCTACAGCGGCGTCTGCACTTAAGAGATTCCAGGGGTGCAATTGAGAGGCGAGTCCGAGAGAGTGGTTTAGTCCAGGAGCCTCCCTGGCCTTGATCTGACTTCCTCCAGAGAAGGGAAGTAAGAGGAAGGCAGCAAAGCGTAGTTAGTGATAGCTTGGGCTCTGCGGCGAGACCGGGTTTCCCAGTCCCCTGCCATTCTCAGCATCTTGGCCTCAGCTTCCACATCTGTAAAACGGGAGTACTTGTGGATGTTATTGGATAAGCGCTCGGTGCATGTTAGAGGCCATCAGTTTTATTAAGGTTGTTCACCGTTATGTATTCTATACTCCGTAATTACAGTCATTTACTGTGTCATTCACCGAAATGGTAACAGTGCCCCATCAGAGCAGTAGAGAGGGAAGGCAGTCGGGAGTCGTGGTAAAGTGCTTGGATTTTGGATTTAGATTATCTAATAATCTAAATAATTTACATTATTTAGATTAGTGTCAGACGCATGTTAGGTGCTAAGTTGAGAGGGAGGTTTGTTTCTGGTTCCATGATTCCTCTCTGTGGCTTTTTGCTGCCTAGAGCCAGATTGCCTCCCAGGCTGTCACCACTTTATACCCCCAGGGTAGTCACCAGCAAAGTCACCCTAAATGCCCTACATGATCGGGCTTGTGTCCACCTTCCTTCAGGCTTGTCATTCTCTCCCTTGCCCAATTCTGAAACAGGTTTTGTTGTTGCCGTTGTTTGAACTGCATTTAAAAAGCCCACGGCCTTTCTTTTCCTGAGGGTCTTGACGCTTGCTCTTTTCTGCTGCTTTAGCAGGATTGTTGACGTCATTTTAAAGTTCATTCACTTCCTCGGAAACTTTACCTGCTACCTTATCTAAAGGAGGTTTCTCTTGTAATTCTGTGGTAAAACCTTATTTATTTATTTGTTTATTTGTGGCAGAGTCTTGCTCTGTCTCCTAGGCTGGAGTGCAGTGGTGTGATCTCAGCTCACTGCAACCTCTGCCTTCCTGGGTTCAAGCGATTCTCCTGCCTCAGCCTTCAGAGTAGCTGGGACTATATGCACGCACCACCATGCCTGGCTAATTTTTGTATTTTTAGTAGAGATGAGGTTTCGCCATACTGGACAGGCTGGTCTCGAATTCCTGACCTTAGGGGATCTACCTGACTAGATCTCCCAGAGTGTTGGGATTACAGATGTGAGGCACCACGCCCAGCCAAACCTTATTTTCCTTCTTTGCAACTCTTGGTGGAGGAGTGGCAAGGTCAGGAAGACATGTGGGAGCCATACAGCAGTGGTGGATTTGAGAAAGTACAATCTGCTATAGTACCATTCCCTATGTACATTTGGCCTTCTGTGTCTGCCAGTTGTTCATCCGCAGATTCACCCAACTGAAGACTGAAAATATTTGGGGAAAAAAAAACAATAAAAAGTAACAATATGGCAATAAAAATGATACACATTTAAAAACTAATGCAGTATAACTATAAGCATTTATGTTGTATTATTATAAGTAATCTAGAGATAATTTAAAGTATTTGGGAGGATACGTGTAGATCATATGCAGATACTGTGCCATTTTATGGGACTTGAGCATTCATGGATTTTGGTATCCCTGGGGGTCCTGGAACCCATCCCTTGAGGATATCTAGGGACGACTGTATTTTAATGCAACTTGTCTTTTTTAACCAACATGAAGTTTTTGCTCTTTTGCTGGGCAACATTCCACTGGATGATTATATATTTTATGATTCTGTTGATGGATATGCTGAATATGTTCCCTTTGCCTCTCCGAACCTCTCTCCCTTCCCCACCATGCTCCAGGGGGTTGCCCTCCATAAACTACATCAGTGGACTCCTTGCCTTTTGGTTATTTTGGGGGTTCAGCCAGTGGGGATCCTGAGCAGAAATCAGAGCAGCGAGAGAAGCAAAAGGCAGCTGTATTTATTCTTGCAGTTTACTCTCTGTGGGATTGCCTGGCCTGGCTCTCTTCCTCCCCACCCCTGAAGGCTAAGGTCACTGCTTCTCTCAAGACAGCTTTTCTCCTCATCCTCTCTAGTTCCTGATTTGAGTAATCACTTCCTACTTTGAGGCATGGGAGTGGCAATGGTTCTACTTTTCTTTTCTCTCTCTCTCTCTTTTTTTTTTTTTGAGATGGAATTTTGCTCTTGTTGTGCAAGCCAGAGTGTAATGGTACAATCTCTGCTCACTGCAACCTCTGCCTCCTAGGTTCAAGCAATTCTCCTGCCTCAGCCTTCTGGAGTAGCTGGGATTACAGGCATGTGTCGTCACACACTGCTAATTTTGTATTTTTAGTAGAGACAGGGTTTCTCCATTTTGGTCAGGCTGGTCTCAAACTCTGACCTCAGGTGATCACCCACCTCGGCCTCGGCCTCGGCCTCCCAAAGTGCTGGGATTACAGGCGTGAGCCACAGCACCGGCAAGTTCTGCTTTTCTATCCTTGGGCTACTACACTCTGCCTTGTGGTTTTCATCCACCTAACCCACCCCAAGTATCTCTTTTTAAACCCTTTTTAAAAATATCGTAATTTGAGAATGCCAGCTATTTCCTGCAAGGACCCTGACTGATATTTAGTTGTTTCTGGTTTTCGCCCTTAGTAACAGTGCAGCTATGAACATTCTGTACAAATCTTTTTGTGGACACATGGGAGGGAGAGTTACTCCGAGGCATATACTTAGGAGCTAAGTTCTGGGTTGTAGGGTATAATCATCTTCAGTATTACTAGATATGGTCAAATTGCCTTTCAAAGTGGTAGTGCCAATTTATAGTCTCAACGGCAGTATAAGAGAGTTCCCTGTTACTCTGCTATATTTATTTATTTATTTATTTTTTTATTTCAAGGAGTATTTGTTGTAGGCTGGGTGCAGTGGCTCATGCCTGTAATCCCAGCACTTTGGGAGACCGAAGCGGGCAGATCACCTGAGGTCAGGAGTTCAAGACCAGCCTGGCCAACATGGTGAAACCCATCTCTACTAAAAATACAAAATTAGCTGTTTGTGGTGGTGTATGCCTGTTATCCCAGCTCCTTGGGAGGCTAATGCAGGAGAATTGCCTGGAAAGCAGAGGTTGCAGTGAGCTGAGAATGTGCCACTGCACTCTAGCCTGGGCAACAGAGTGAGACTCTGTCTTGAAAGGAAGAGAGAAAAAGACATTATATATATATATATACGTATATATATATGTGTGTATATATATATACGTATATATATATGTGTGTGTGTATATATATACGTATATATATATGTGTGTGTATATATATATACGTATATATATATATTTAAGGTTTATGTTTAAGTTACATGTTCTCAGAGGCTCATAATAATCCAGGCACAAAGCAAAGCTAGGGTACAAAAAATAATGCTTGGCTAGTGATGGACTCTGCGGACATTCAGGCAAGGGCTTCCCTGAGGAAGTGTTGCTTCCTCTGATTGCTAGGAGTACAAGTTAACTGGGCCACGAAGGGAGGGAAGACTGTTGTGGACCATGGGCAGAGCAAGTGTGAGAGTCCTAGGGCATGGCAGGATGGGAAAGGGAAGGATGAGGCCTGAAAGAAGTCTCTGAGTCTGGAGCAGAAAGATGAGGTTGGGGCGTGGTGTGGGATGAGGCTGGAGAGGAGGAGTGGTGGTTACTAAGGATTTTCATCATTTTTCAGTTCAAGAAATATTTGTTGTGGGCTGGGTGTGGTGATGCTAATATCCTAATAGCATCAGAAGGTTTCAAGCTGGATGTGTGAGGAAGCAGGGACACCTGATTAGATTTTTATTTTGAAAAGAATGGTCTGGTTACAGCAAGGGCAACAAAAGCATTTCTACCTTAGAGCAACTTGGGGTGCAATCCTGTTGGAAGCTAGAGCTCAAGGACTTGTCTTGAAGCTGCATTTCTGTAGCCCCCCATTATTTACTTCGTTTTTTGTTTTTCGTTTTTTTGTTTTGAGATGGAGTCTCACTCTTTCGCCAGACTGGAGTGCAGTGGTGTGATCTCCACTCACTGCAACCTCCACCTTCCAGGTTCAAATGATTCTCCTGCCCCAGCCACCTGAGTACCTGGGATTACAGGCATGTGCTACCACACCCAGCTAATTTTTGTATTTTTAGTAGAGACGGGGTTTTGCCATGTTGGCCAGGCTGGTCTCAAACTCTTGACTTCAAGTGATCCTCCTGCCTCGGCCTCCGATAGTGCTAGGGTTTATAGGCATGAGCCACCACACCCAGCCTCTATTGTTTACTTTGAATGTTTTTATTTGCTATAGCTGGAGGTGCCTGTTGGGTGCGGTGTATCTTCCAGTGGAGATGATGGGAGTGCTAAGGTATAGAAGGTTCCTAGGCCATTGCAGCTGCCAGGGGGCCACCATGGGACCAGAGGATCGGAGAGCATCTCCCCTGGATAAGAATGGGGGTGCTGGAGAGAGACTTGAGACAATAAATATGTAAAACACTTACCCTGCTAATAGGAGGAGAGAGAGTGACCCTGAACTTTTCTTAGCCCTGAGTAAATCTAGAAGTGGGGCTGACACTCAGTCTCCTCTGTGAGCCACGAAGTCCTATAGAAACACCCAGGATTGGTCATTTAATGAAGGGTCTTGAGAGGTCCAGCCTCGGAGTGTTCTGAGAACCCCAGTCTTGTGGTTCACATTATTAGGCACTGAACCCTGGCCTACCATTGCTGCTTCCATTGCACTCATCAACAATTCCCCTGGTCCTGACTCTTAGCATCCCCAAGTTGGTGAGCTGCCCTTAGAGGCATCAGAGGCCTCTCCAGACTCCTTGGGAAGCCAGTAGAGTTGCCCCGTGGGCAGACTGAGAAAGTTCAAAAACTGGGCCAGGCGCGGTGGCTCACGCCTGTAATCCTAGCACTCTGGGAGGCCGAGGTGAGTGGATCACCTGAGGACAGGAGTTCAAGACCAGCCTGGCCATCATGGTGAAACACCACCTTTAAAAAAAAAAAAAAAAAAGGAAAGTTCAAGAACTGGCTTTTGAGGCTGGGTGCAGTGGCTCATGCCTGTAATTTTAGCACTTTGAGAGGCGGAGGCAGGTGGATCCCTTAAGGCCAGGAGTTTAAGACCATACTGGCCAACATGGCAAAACCCCATCTCTACTAAAATACAAAAATTAGCCAGTCGTGTTGGCCTGTGCCTGTAATCCCAGCTACTCAGGAGGCCGAGGCAGGAGAAGTGCTTGAACCTGGGAGGCAGAGGTTGCAGTGAGCTGAGAAAGCATCACTGCACTCCAGCCTAGGAGACAGAGTGATGACTGTCTCAAAACAACAACAACAACAACAAAACTGGCTTTGCGCCTTCTCTTGCCAAAACACACACCGTCAAAGGGATTTGATTAACTCAAGAAACAGTCCCGAAAAATCACAGCTCTGAACCCTTCGCCTTCGCTCCAGAATTAGTTCATTGAGCAGTCTGTTTTTCAAGTGTAGCCTGCCAATTAAATGAAAGAGCGCTTTGCTTTAAGACCCAGTTCCTCCCCACAGTGATTTACCCGAGTAACAGTATTCCCATCAACTGCTTCCAGTACTGGTTTGTATGACGCGTGGTTTCAGTCATCCATTCCCTGCTAACATCTGCTAGGCTCTGTCGACGGATGTTTATTAAAAAAAATTGTACACGTCTCACCTGAGAAAGCTCACATTCCTAAGGCATGTTCAGATATTCATTTTAATTAGGTGAATTGATAATTATGTTTCCTTGACACTTATCCTAATTAGGACTACTTTCTTCTAGTAAGTAATTGTCTTTTGAGAAGTTTGTGGCTACTGTTCTGAAGAAATCCTAAAAGGGAGAGCTATAAAAATAAAATATGCTTTTAATAAAGTGACTTATGTTTAATTATTTTT
>CAUYQU010040250.1:0-28107 GCA_963574635.1 Cheracebus regulus | reverse complement strand
GCAGCGGGAGGGGTAGTGGGCAACAGAAGTCTTACCTTATGGTGAAACGGCTGCTCCCCGGTCCGGCGTTGAGTGGAGGAGTCAGTTTCCCCCAGGAGGGGTCTTACAACTCCTCCCGGATTTCGACACCACTTGTAAGGTTTGTTTCTGAGGATAAAATAAACTGAGGCCAGCACCAAAATAATCCAATGCAAGGGAATTTATTCAGGCTCCTGGGTGAGGTTCTGCGGTCCGGACAGGAGGGGCTGGAGAAGTCGCACAGACTCCTCTCAGACAGGGGGTTTTATAGGGAGTGAAACAGCTCGATTGGTTGTAGGAGAGCAAGACTGCTATTGGGTAAGTTACAAGCCTTGACCTAGGACTTGGCCTGTTATTGGTTGTTAAGACTCGACTGCTATTGGTTGTTAAAACTCGGCTGCTATTGGTTGTTAAGGCTTAGCTGCTATTGGGTATTAAGAAGCTATGGTTGCAGCACCTTGTTTACATACTGGGCTCCTTAAGGGAAGACCAGGCTGTGCAAGCAAGGGAGAGGGGAACATGCCTGAGCATGTCTGAGCTTGTTCGGGGCATGTCTGAGCTTGTTCGGGGCATATCCGAGCTTGCTCGGGGCTTATAAAAGGGAAAAAGGAGCGGGGGGCGTGGTGGGGGGTGCATCCGAGCTCCCAGCAAGGCAACTGGCCTTACACTTTCCATTTATTATTTTAGCTGGGACCTTAACTTGCTGTGAAATCAGATAGGACCACGGGGAGAGGGCCCAGAGTGCCTGTGGTTGGAACCTCTTGACTTAACAGCCAGCAGAGAGGCCTGGTCAGTCCTAATGCTTGTTCAACTGCCAGTGAGACGTTTCAGTGTCTTGCATCCAAGAGATTTTGCTCCTAGACTTGCTTCTGGGCCTTTGAATAGTTGATGTGACCAAGACTTTTCTTTGTATCTTAGTACTTAGCTGTGGCACAGTATTTTGCTTGTGGAAAGGGTTACCCATTTCTTTTTCTGCACAAAAGTCATTAAAAAATGGAATCCTGATATAAAACCTATTCTTGTGAAGTGGATCCTTGCTACCTTCTTTCTGGCACCCAGCTGCTGACCAAAACTATGGGCCTGGATTTTTGCATGCCAACACCCCCATGCCTGCCACCCCAATGGAATTAATGACCTGTCAGGAACTGGGCCCAGTCTCATTTCTGGAACCAGTCCCCAGTCTCTTCCCGTTGCACCTGAGCCTGTTAGGTCTAGACCTCTTCTGTTCTTTTATAAGCTTGGAGAGAAGGAGAAAGGAATTTTGCATTTGGTGAAAGAAGAGGAAACACTCGCTTGCTCTCAGTGATCTTGATATCAGCATCATTAGGTCAGGACATTCAGAAAGGGGGAGCACCCAGCCTTGTCATTTCCCTCATCACTGGGACAAGATGAACAATCCTTTGTGTTTGTAGGGAACGCTGTTTCTTCCTCAACATTTTCTCGACTTTTTTGTCTTCTCATTTTAATACTCATAAGAGCCTTGAAGGAAAGGAACGGGCAAGTGGCTTTATGGAAAAAATGTGATCCAGTGGTCAGGTTGTACTGTTTTTCCTACTTTTTTTCTCTGATGATGTGTGCTGTTCTCCCGACACACTCTGTTCTCTCCTTCCCTCTCCTCACTGTGTTCTGTCTTTCTAATTCGTTTTATGGCACTCCACTGCTCTCCACGCCACCCCATCCCATCTGATCTGATTCCACTCTGTTGAGGCTGCTTACTGAAAGAAGAGCAGTGCATTAAAGAAGTCATGAGCTCCGGCATCAGGCTTGGGTTCAAACCCTAGCTCTGTGTTTCACAGACTGCATGATGTGACCTCCCTTAGCTTCTGTTTCTTTATTGTAAGTTGTGGAGAATAATGTGTAATTCATAGGGAGATGGTGGGAACTCCATGGGACACAGGCAGAAGGTTGTATAAACCACAAATGCACATACACATTATGAATGTTATAATTATATGGAAGCCACTGTGCTAGTAGCCACGGGGGCATTCAACACTGGCTTATAGGCTCTCTGTTTTCTAAACTCTTGAAATTTTTAAAGAAGTAGGTGTTAGCACCCTTGTTAAAAGTCTATGGCAAAATGTATTGAGTCTTACAAGTTAGAAAAAAAAGAGTGAAAGGAAATACTAGAAATACATCTAACCTGGAGAGTGTACGTGTGTGCTTGTTTGTGTGTGTGTGTGTGCACAAGATCATACCACAGAGAAGGGTGAATTAAAGCTCGGCCAGAAAACAGAACTGGTATTTCGTCAGGCCAGAGAGGAAGTGACAGCAGAAACTTTAGGTAAGTTACTTCACTTGTATGAGCCTTAGATTCTTCAAATGTAAAAAGTATCCATCTCATAAATTAAAATGAATAATAACAGCAAATGTGTATATAGAACTTACTTTTGCTTGGACCTGTTCTGAGTGAAGTGGACATCATTTTAATTTTAGAAAGTAGGAACTATTTTAATTCTAGTTTCATAGTCAAGGAAACAATGGCATTGCATACTTAAATAAATGTCCATGATTACACAGTACTAAGAAGGAAATAGGAAATGCTTAACTTAGGCTTGAGTGTTCCACGGAATCATGCTGCCTTCAGCAGGGAGGAAATGAAGATGGGGCCAGAACTATCTCTGGATTCTGGAATATGCTCCTCCTTACTTAGGTCTCACAGGTTTGTAGCCTCTCCCCAGATGAGTTCTGAGGCCCTTTCCAGATCCCCGAGTGGTAGCAGGAAGATTAGCTAATGAAATATTTTTGCTAAGTCCTTGGTAAATGTGTAAAGTCTTCCTAAATGCTAATTTATAATTAGAAGTTACCTAAGAGAGAAGATTCTTCCTGCTCCTTAAATAAATGTGTGCTGTGAGCAATTGTGCAGCAAAGTAGAAGAAGGAAGAGGTGAAATCAACAGCCGCAAACTCATCCAAGTCACAGCTATCTCGTGGTGAGAAAATGGAACCCAATGGGAAAAAGAAAGGAAAATAAACCCCAAGGAAGAGCTGCTTTGTGCTTAGTCACTTCGGGTATTTCTTTGCCTAATTTTCCTAAGAAAGAGAAGAATGTGTGTGGTAGGTAAAGTTGAGAGTTGAATCAGTCGGGAATTAGTTGCAGTTAACCAACAACTTTAGATGCTTTTAGTAGGAAGTATTTTAAACAGAGCATTGGAGTCTTTCAAAACCTTTGGAAAGGTTAGAGGAAAGGCCATCAGCTTGTGGCTCAGAACACTCCAGAACAACACTGCAGAACCACCTTGCCTCTGGAGCTGCTTCCTCTGCTACAACCAAGAAGGCAGGAAGTCAAGACCCTGCAACCCTGGAAACTATTGGCTCTGGCCGCGAAACAGCGAAGCTGCTATCCAAGGACCAGGAAACTGACTGCAGCTGCTGCTTCTGAGCATGCTCAGAGCTGTGGCTGGTCGTGGGTGGGCCTGCCTCTAAAGTTCTCAAGCTTGCCTGCAAACCGTAACTGTACTGCTCTCTCATGGGCAATGTTGTAAAGGTTATGTCACCTCTCCAAGCCTCAGTTTTCTCATCTGTACTTCACAGGTTTTTGCAAGGCAGGAAACAACTCATGAACAGAGGCCAGGAGAGTGTCACCTCTACTTAGTATATTCACGTGGCAATGCCTTATGGTGTCAGGTTTGTTGAACTACACTTCCAAATCTTAAATTCCTTCCTCTGCCTGTCAGGAGGCTTATAGTTTCCACATGATGCAAAAAGACTGTGAGAACCAAAAGGGAATTAGGATTTCATCATGTGAATACGCAAGCAGCCCTGTAGCTACTCCCCAACCCCTGTCCCACGGAGCTAATGTTTTAGAAGATCATGCTTAAAATAGTGCATCTGTCATGCAACAATTAATTTGTACTCATGTTTTGTTGGGGGGGGGCGGGGAAGACCTTCAGATGAGCATGAATTGGTCACTTTTCCTACATTGAATAAATACAGCTTGAGTCTTTTTTTTTGTTTGAGATGGAGTGTTGCTCTGTCACCCAGATGGGAGTGCAGTGACACCATCTTGGCTCACTGCAACCCCCGCCTCCTGGGTTCAAGCGATTCTCCTGCCTGAGCCTCCTGAGTAGCTGGGACTATAGGTGCACACCACCACACCTGCCTAATTTTTGTATTTTTAGTAGAGACAGAGTTTCACCATGTTGGCCAGGATGGTCTTGATTTCCTGACCTTGTGATTCACCCACCTCGTCCTTCCAAAGTGCTTGGATTACAGACATGAGCCACCTCACCTGGCCAAGCTTGAGTCTTAAGTTAAAGTCAATCTCATAGGAGCAGAGAGCAGTTGGGCAGTAACCAGAGGCTGGGTAGGAGGAAAGATGGAGAAAGGGAAGATGCTTTTCAAAGGGCCCAAAGCTTCCATTAGCCTGGAGGGGTGACTTACAGTGATCTATTGTATGGCATCATGACCACAGTCAATAATCATATTTCAAAAGTGCTAGAGGTTTAATGTTCATACCACAAAAAAAAAATTGGTTGAGATGATATGTTAATTAGCTGGATTGAATCTTTCTATAATGTGTAACTAGATCAAAGCATTTTATTCCACAAATATACACAACTATTGTGAATTAACAATTTTTTTTAATGTAAGAAAACTTGATATTTCTCTTTCCTTGCGTGGCCTCCCCCCTTGGTGGTAGGTACACAGTTTCCACTGGCTCTGGTAGCAGAATGCTCACACACGTATTCTGACTCTGAGAGCTCAAGAGCCGGGAGCTCTGCACGCTGACAGGGGTCTACCTGGGCCAGGTGAGGGCTGCCTGCTGAGGTGCTTGAACAGAGAATGGGGGAGGAGGAAGGTCCTAGAAGGAAATGAAACTGGAGTGACCCAAGGAAGCTAGAAAGAGTGCTGGGAGGTCAAAGCTCAAAAAGGCCCTTTCTTCTGGAACTTTCTATCTATCTTCACAACTAGCCTATGTTACCAACATTTTACAGATGAGAAAACAGGCTTAAAGAGGTCCGCAACTGCACAGCAAGTTAGACGCAGAGCTGGGTCTCCTGGCCCTGAGGATCTGTCAGCCTGGTCTCCCTTGGCTGTTTTCCTCCTGCCTGGAATTCCTCCTCTCCTTCACCCCTTTATCTCCAGGCTTAGCCATTCTTACAAGAGAGCCCAGGGTTCAAACTGTTTCACGACAAAAACACAGCCAAAATAGAGTCCCTTGGAATCCACCATAGCTACAAGCTGACAGCTTCCCACTGTGGGCTGAGAAATAATTATTGTTGGTAATTAGAACTAAATTACTCTTGTCAAAACAGACGGAATTGCACAACTAGCACTGGGACATCTAAGATACGTCTGTCTCAATGGCCATTCTCCTTCCTTTGGGCCTGAGACTCATGTGGCCCCAAGAAATTCCCTTTTAATTCTGGACTCCAGGGTGGGGGTCAGAGTCATTAGCCATTGAACTATTGGCAGAAAATGAAAGGATTCATTTTGTCAGCTTCTGTTTTCTGGGAGAGACAGGAGGAAAGCTGGTGATGATAATAGCGGCCAATAGTAGTAGTTAGAAGGAAACAAAAATGCAGCTTCTAGTGCAGGGGAATTCCAGGAGGTTGTTTTCAGTAAAGGCATTGTGCAATTCTATAGACCTGAGTAAAAATAAGAGAGGTGGGGGGAGAGAGGGCTAGCGAGTGAGAGACAACTCCTGTTGTCTCCTTTCTGATTATGGCAGAAATACAAGTTAATTTCAAAAAAGAAAATAGAGAAAAGTATTAAAAAGGAAAGAAAAACCCAAAATCCTAATATATAGCACTGATTGGTATTTATATTTGGAGTATTCTCTTCTAGTTAATTTTTTCTTGCATGCTTTTGCGCATTCTCTAACACACACACACACACACACACACACACACACACACACACATACACACACACACAAAACACGGGGTGGGGGGAATAGTTTGATTCTCTCCTCAACTTGTCAGTAAAAAAAAATCCAAGTGGTGTATCATTTTACTTCTGCCACCCAGCAAATGGAGAAATGAATTTCACTTGTCCCAGGAGAGGGTGAATGTGTCTTTGTTCTTGGCAAAGGTGAGCCTTAGGGCTGGGCGGAGAGGCCCATGCTGCTTGCTGTTCAGGGAGCTGGAAAGAGCAGGCCTGCAGGGAAGGAAAAACGGCTGCTCACAACATTTTCTGTGCTGATTCTCTCTGAGCTCCCTGGTGACCTTAGGGAGAGGAATGATCTACCCACTCATGGTGCTAGGAGCCAGATTCCAATTGATCAAGAACATATTCTGAACACTTTTTAACCTGAATTTTGTGGAGTAAAGTTCTGCTTGCTACACTGATGTTTCCCTGGGTGACATTGTGCTTCATAGGAAGGCTTCCCCTGACATGTTACTACACATACTTGCTCATGTCGTGTCTGGGCTTCTGCAGGCTCCTGGGGTGGACATTTCTCAGAATGTTGGCTGGACAATGTCATGGCCGAAAACCGTGGTCTCGGGAAAGAAGTGTCCTATGAGGAATCTCTTGGCTTCACTACATCTGGGTGGGAAATCCCTGGGTTAATAGTAGATTTGCCACCAGAGGTAAAGTCCAAGACAAATGATGGCTGCTGCTGCTGCTGCCGCCACAAAAGACAGGAATCCTTTGCATCCTTTTCTCCTCACTCACTAGCGGAGTGGCTTGTGGAGTTTACTTAACTGTTTTTGCCTCAGTTTCCACATCTGTACAATGGGGAGTATAAAATCGCCTACATCAAAAATGAGTATGAGGATTAAATGAGAAAAATGCCTTTAATTTTAGAACAGTGCATGGCTCATAACAAGTACACACACACACACACACACACACACACACACACACACACACAATCATTGCCGTTAGACTCTGTTTCTCTTTTTTTGGCCCAACAAATGAAACTAGAAAAATCTTTCACATACCTATGATATTTGAGTGGGAACTTCCAGGTAGATTCACGATTTCTGGTGCTCTGTTATAATTCTTCCCCTTTCTCTCCCACCCCAAAGCAGCCGCCTCCTAGGCTATCTGTTCCATCGAAGCGCCTTCCCTGCCATGTTGCTCCCTCATTGTGCAGGGTGTAGGGGAAGGCGAGATCACCTCCAACCCTCCTTAGCTCTTATGTTAGCTCTTCAGCTGGATCTAAGAACCAAGCTGATACCAGACAGATTAACAAGAGAAAAAAGCAGATGATACTGCTTCAAGGGGTGCGAGTCCCCGGCCTCTGTGGCTTCCATATGGTGTTGGGCCTGTGGGTGTGCAGAAGGCTAGGGTTGAGGCTTGGAAGCCTCTGTGTAGATTTCAAAGAATGT
The DNA here is from genome assembly GCA_963574635.1 of Cheracebus regulus. Lineage (NCBI taxonomy): Eukaryota > Metazoa > Chordata > Mammalia > Primates > Pitheciidae > Cheracebus > Cheracebus regulus. Next base: position 20,813 of record CAUYQU010040250.1, on the reverse strand, counting down.
ATGGAAACACTTGGATGCCAGCAGAAGTCTACTGCAGACAGATTAGCAAGTTTATTATGTTTACATGTACCTGGGGAACTTCGTAAGAGAGTGACATCCAACAAAATGGCCACGCAAGATGCTTTGATACATTTTAGACAAAGAAGAACAAATTTGTGAAGAAATGACAGGATAAAGGGGATCTGGCTAGGAGCAATAAGTTCTAGGGGAGCTGCTAGGAGACATAAAAGGGTGTAAAACTAGTGGAATATAAGTGTTACTTCGAAAAGTTGATTCCAGCCCATTGTAGCCTGAACTCCCAGTCTTCTGGTGATGAGGGCTATTTTCTTGCCCTGGTATAGGGAAAGTACCCCTCCCAGAGTAATATTTATGGCTTGCTACATGTAGAAAAGGACAGATCAGCTCTCCTTTTCTGAAACTATAATTTCTCCAATGTTTTCAGCTTGAAATAATCAATACACCAATTCAGCATATTTTAGGATGGCACATCTGTGCCTTCTTGTCATTTCTTCTTCCTATCTGCACTCCTTCCCAATGCAGTTACTAAGCAAATAGTTGAGTGATCATCTGATTAATATGGAACAACAACATCAGGGTCCACTTAGACTTTCTTTGGACCTGAATCCCCATTTCCTGGCACAGCATAGTTGCTGAAGAGAGAGTTAAATATGTGACTTTTGGATTGTAAGTGAGTGTAATATTACTCTAAGACTTATGATATGGTTTGGCTCTGTGTCCCCACCCAAATCTCATGTTGAATTGTAATCTCCAGTGTTGGGAGAGGTACCTGGTGGAAAGTGATTGGATCATGGGGAAGATTTTCCCCTTGCTCTTCTTTGTTATAGTGAGTGCGTTCTCATGAGATCTGGTTGTTTAAAAATGTGTACCTCTGGCTGGATATGGTGGCTCACACCTGTAATCCTAGCACCTTTAGAGGCCAAGACGGGTGGTTCACCAGGTCAGGAGTTCAAGACCATCCTGACCAACATGGTGAAACCCCATCTCTACTAAAACTACAAAAATTAGCCAGGTGTGGTGGCAGGTGCCTGTAATCCCAGCTACTCAGGAGGCTGAGGGAGAGAATTGCTTGAACCCAGGAAGCAAAGGTTGCAGTGAGCCAAGATTGTGCCACTGCACTCCAGCCTGAGTGACAGAGTGAGACTCCATCTCCAAAAGAAGAAAAAAAAAATTGTCTAGCACTTCCCTTCTGCCCTCTCCTGCTCTGTCATGGGTGGCGGCTTCTTTGACTTTTGCCGTGATTGTCAGTTTCCTGAGGCCTCCCTGCCATGCTTGCTGTACTGCCTGAAGAGCTGTAAGACAATTAATCCTCTTTCCAACATAACTTACCCAGTCTTGGGTAGTTCTGTATAGCAGTGTGGGAATGAACTAATACAGGAAACTGGTACCAGAGAAGTGGGGCATTGCTATAAAGATACCTGAACATGTGGAAGCGACTTTGGAACTGGGTAATGGGCAGAGCTTGGAACAGTTTAGAGGAATGAGAACATAGGAAGATGAGGGAAAGTTGGGAACTTCCTAGAGACTTGTTGAGTGCTTGTGATCAAAATGCTAATAGTGATATGGACAGTGAAGTCCAGGCCGAGGAGGTCTCAGAGGAGATGAGGAACATATTGGGAACTGAAGCAAAGTTCACTCTTGCTATGCTTTAGCAAAGAGATTGGCAGGATTTTGCCCCAGCCCTAGTGATTTGTGGAACTTTGACCTTGAGAGAGATGATTTAGGGTATCTGGCAGAAGAAACTTCTAAGCAGCAAAGCATTCCAGATGTGGCCTGGCTACTTCTAAAAACTTATGCTCACTTGCATAAAGAAATGACCTAAAACTAGAATTTATATTTAAAAGGGAAGCGGAACATAAAAGTTTGGAAAATTTACAGCCCACCCATGCAGCAGCAAAAGAAAACCCATTTTCTGGGAAGAAATTCAGGGCTGCAGAAATCTGCGGAAGTGAAGAGCTGAATGTTAATAGCTAAGACAATGGGGAATATACCTCCAGGGCATTTCTAAGACCTTCATGGCAGATCCCTCCCATCACATGCCTGGAGGCTTAGGAGGCAAAAATTGGTTTCATGGGCCAGGATCAGGGACCTACTGCTCTTGGCAGCTTTGGGACATGGCGCCCTGCATCCCAGCCATTTGAGGTCCAGTTGTGGCTAAAAGGGGCCAATGTACAGCTCAGGCCATTGCTTCAGGGGTTGCAAGCCCCAAGCCTTGGTGGCTTCCATGTGGTGTTGGGTCTATGAGTATGCAGAAGGCTAGAGTTGAGGCTTATAAGCCTCTGCTTAGATTTCAAAGAATGTATGGAAACACTTGGATGCCCAGCAGGAGTCTGCTGCAGGGGCAGAGCCCTCATGAAGAACCTCTACTAGGACAGTGCAGAGGGAAAATGTGGGGTCGGAGCCCTCACATAGAGTCCCCACTGGGGCACTGCTTAGTGGAGCTGTGAGAAGAGGGCCACCATCCTCCAGACTCCAGAATGATAGATCCACCAACAGCTTGCACCATGCACCTGAAAAAGCCATAGGCACTCAATGCCTGCCTGTGAAAGCAGCCTTGGGGGGCTATACCCTGCAGAGGTACAGGGTGAGTGGAGTTGCCCAATGCCTTGGGAACCCATCCCTTTCATCAGTGAGGCCTGAAAGTGAGAAATGGAGTCAAGGGATATGATTTGGGAGCCTTAAGATAAGTGCCCTGTGGGTTTTGGACTTGCATGGGGCCTATAGGCTGGCTCTTGGGCCAAATTCTCCCTTTTGGAATGGGGGCATTTACTCAGTGCCTGTACCTCCATTGATTTTTGGAGGTAACTAGCTTGTTTTTTATTGTTCAGGCTTGGCTTTTCTCAGATGAGACTTTGGACTTGAACTTTTGAGTTAATGCTGGAATAAGGCATGATTGTGTTTCAAAACATGAGGACATGATACTTTGAAGGGGCTAGGGATGGAATAATATGGTTTGTCTCTGTGTCCTCACACAAATCTTATGTTGAGTTGTAATTCCCAGTGTTAGTGGAGGTACCTGGTGGGAAGTGATTGGATCATGGGGACAGATTCCCCCTTTCTGTTCCTATGATAGTGAGTGAGTTCTCAAGAGATATGGTTGTTTAAAAGTATGTAGCAACATCCCCTTTTCTCTCTCCCTTCTGCTCCCACCATGCGAGATGTGATACTTTGCCTCACAGCTCTACAAAGCAGTGCCTCAGTGGGGACTCTTTGTGAGGGCTCTAACCCTGTATTTCCCTTTTGCCTTCTGCCAAGATTTTAAATCTCCTGAGGCCTCCGTATAGCCTGCAGAACTGTGAGTCAATTAAATCTCTTTCCTTTATAAATGACCCAGTTTTAGGTAGTTCTTTATAGCAGTGAGAGAACAGATGACTACAACTTGAATCTTACTTAGACTGGAAAAGGCAGTCATTTGGACACTTCAGTTCTTTAATTATTGAGAGCTAACTAACTTTGCAACATGCCTCAATGTTTATGTTTAGGAATCTATGCTCTATTCTGCATTGTCTCCTATTTAAATGAACACTGGATAGAGACCTTCCCAACTCTAGAAGTAGAAACTAAGTCATCTCTTTTGGACAACAGACAGGTGACAGGAGTTGTCAAGGAGCTACATGCTCTCCCTCTGATCAGAGAGTAAAGGATGGCTCACTAAACAAACATTGTCTGGCTCCGTGCTTTCTATTTCAGACTCAGAGGACCCTGTGCAAGGGCTTTCTCATTACTCTTGATACAGATGTTCTTGTCCCTCTGTTAACTGGAAGCTGAAGGTAATTACCAGCAGAAGTGAAGCTCTGTGGGGCACATTAGGCTGGCAGACACTTCCCTCAACCACAGATTGTGCCTCTAATTAGGCAGTTGCTGATGGAGGGAGTTCAGAATCTATTTTAAGGGCTTGCTTAGGCCAGAAGCATCTTCCAGCTGTTAAGTGGTCTGAAATGGTATGGGAGGAGAGGGGAAGGGGATGGGAATGGAAAAAGGTGAAGAGGGCAGATTAAGGATTAGAAGAGAGGGAAGGAAGGAGAAAGAAGGAAGGAAGGAGAATTCTATTTTCTTTCTGTATCAGTCGAAATAGCACCAGACTTCATTTTGATAGGCTGGAACATCCATGCTTGGAGTAATAACTGAAAAAACTATCTGTCAGTATCTAGTAAAGCTAAATGCCTGCCTAGTTTGTAACCCAGGAAATCTCCAAGGTTTATATCTAAGAGAGATAAATATATATGCCCACCAAAGTTCACATACAAAAATAGTTAATAGCAGAACTATTCATACTAGACCCATCATGGGAACAGCCATAATGTCTATCAACCAGGAAATAAAGAGATCCATTGTAGTGTTTCCTACATGAGGCGCCACACAGCACTTTTTAAAAGAAACCAGCAAAACCACTACTGATGATGTCCATCACGTGGTAGGTTGAGCCAAAGAAGACAGACACAGGAAAGGTACATTCTGTGCAATTTCTTTTTTATCAAATCCAAGAACAGGAAGGATGAATCTATGGAGACAGAAATCAGAATTCTGGTTATTTCTTATGAGGAGAATATTAATGAAGAAGTGAATATCCTAAGAAGGACAACAGAAGCTTCTGGGATACTTTAAATGTTGGTACCTTGATCTGAGTGTGACTACATGGATGTAAAAACTATATAAAACAAAATATTTTACAAAAAAATAAAAGTTGAACATTTGAATATTTTACTATATCTAAGTTAAAACTCAAAACAACATGAAAAGGAAAAACACATTTATTAAGATAATAAGTAAAAAATGCTCTTATAGTTCAACTCTTCTTTAAGGAAGAAAATCTTTGACATTTTCATCTGTCCTAGGCATTTTCTTGTTGAATTGCCATATTCCAACCCAGGCTCCAGTTGGAATCTTTGTTCATACCTTGCTAATTCGGAGAGCCTTGTTAAATGTTTCTGAATCCTCTAGTTGTTTATTGCAAATATTTCCCTCCCATTCATCATCTTTCATTATCTTGATGATTTTTATGTAGAGAGGGTTTAAAGTTTTAGGTGATCAAATCTTTTTTTTTTTTTTTGTCTTAGCTAGTTCTTTCGTTGGGTTACTCCCGTTTTCTTTCTGAGCTTCTTGCTTTTGAGAAACTGTTGGAAGGCAATGTAGCTGGAGCAGCAGAGCTGTGGAGAGGAAACAGGGTGTGAGGGATGAGGCAGCTAGGTGTTGGTTTTGGGGATAAATCCTGAGTGCACAGAATGGTCAGGAAGGGAGGTAAATGGGAATAATACAGAGAGTTGTGTGTTCTGAGTGGCACATGGGCTGCTGAGTGGAGAAAGCTTGGGAGGGATGCAAACCAGAAAATCTATGGAGAGGACTGCAGTGGTGCCGGAGAGAACGGCAGGGCTGGGGAGGTGAGGAAGGTTAGAGATGAGCTTTGGTCTCGGTCACGCATGGGTGAGGTGAGCGTGGCCAGGACTAGTGAGGTGGCAGCAGACATGGAGAGGTGGGAAGGGTTAGAGGTGGGCTTCTGCAAAGTCCCAGGTGGTCCACGGGGGCGTAACTGGGGCTCAGGAGGTGGTAGCAGAGATGGAGAAGTGGGGAGTGCTAGAGATAGGATTCAGCAGCAGGTCCCTAATGGGCAAGTGGAGAGCATTTGAAGCTGGCGAGGTGAAAGCAGAGTTGGAGGTGGGCTAGGTTGCGGATGATCTTCAGCACTGGGTCCCACTGGACTTGGCAATGGATGGACCTGGGGAGGTGGATGGGAAAGGCCTGATGGAGACGTCCTGGCCAATCCGAGATGGCTGGGCCCTTAGCCATATGGCAGCCCCTAGGTTTCTGAGTTTGCATATTTGCTTGTTTTTAGTTTTAACTCTATCAGTCCAGAATTAGCTTTTAGAAATTCAGTTGAGACTGCAATTTTATTCCCTTCACCTAGTAGTAGAAATTCTACCAGTAGTAGAAATTCACTACTGAATTTCTCCATTAAAATATACTTAATAATAATTATTGCTCCCTTATTATTTTGTGAGGCTTTCCATGTGGGTTGGTTATGAACCAGTGCTGAAGCCCACCTCTAACCTTCCCCTCTCTAAGCCTCACCTCTTTATCTCTGCTACCACCTGCTCAGCTGTTGTATCTCGCCATGACTCACCTCCACTGACCTTTCTTCTTTTGCTTCTATCACACAATTTTGAGGTTCTATGTTTTGATCTATAAATTTTTTTGTAGGAAAATTATCTCCTGAACCCTCGTTTTAAAAAATTCTCAGGGCTGGGCACAGTGGTTCACGCCTGTAATCCCATCACTTTGGGAGTCTGAGGCGGACAGATCATGAAGTCAGGAGATTGAGATTATCCTGGCTAACAAGGGGAAACCCATCTCTACTAAAAATGCAAAAAATTCGCCTAGTGTGGTGGCGAGCACCTGTAGTCCTAGCTACTCAGGAGACTGAGGGAGGAGAGAATCCCTTGAACCCAGGAGGTGGAGGTTGCAGTGAGCTGAGATCACACCACTGCCACTCCAGCCTGGGTGACAGAGCGAGACTCCATCTCAAAAAAAAAAAAAAAGTTCTCAGCTGTTTTCTCATGACTTTATTTCCTTTATATTATTATTGCTTTTTCCCTTAGGTGAACTTAAAAATCCAGTAATTAAGTTCCAAACAAATTCCACTAACAATTTAATTGAGATTAAGTTAAACTCAGAAATTAATTTTGAAAGAATTAAAGCACAATTTTTCTCATCCATAAATATATTTTTGTCTATATATTGAAAATAGTTACTGTTATTTTTCAGGAAATTTTTGGGTAGATCCTATCAATTTTATTTTTCAAAGACTTTTCCTTAGGATTTTACATGTTGGTTACCATTCTGAATGGCTTTGTCATTTTAGCGTAGATTATTACTGATACATGTAAAACATACAGATTTTTTAAATACTTATCTTCTATGAAGTTAAAAGATGCATGTTTTTAAAATGGATTCATTGGAGTCTTATAAGAACATAATTGCATTATTATACAAAACACTTTTTTCCTTTTCAATCATATCTTTTTCAGGTTTCATACTAATTACATTTCTCATAATTTTCAGAACAATGCAATGTGTGATAAAGATGACTATGGGCATCTTATGTGTTTGCTTTTGCCTCTGGTTTTAAAAGAAATTGTTTTTAGTTTTTCACTGTTAAGAATAATGTTGACTTAAGAGATAAAGTTTTACTAGGGTTAAAAAAAAATTCAATTTCTTAATTTTCCCAGAAAACAAATTTTGGGATTATAGAATATACTTTGAATTGACAGTTTTATTGACTGTCTTTTCATCCCCTACTAAAATTATAATTCCTGTTTTTCCTTTAAAATAATTATGTAAAATGTTGCATTAATAGATCTCTTTATAAGTGATCCTTACATTTCCTGGATAAGTCCTACTTGGCCATTGTAAATAATTATTTTAATTTTGCTGCTGATTTTGGCCTAGTAATATATTATTAAGGATTTTTGCATCACTTTCAAATTTTACTACAGATTTCTATTCCCCCTTTTCACATTTTGGAATCAGGGTTATGTTAGATTTACAACATAAAGTAGGCACTCATATTATTCTTTGCCTAGAGCCATTTCAATAGCATGGAGATTTTAGTTCTCTTGAAAGTTTGAACGAAATCTCAAACCTGTCTGGCACAGGAGTTTCTGTAAAGTAATTCTTTGATAAATTTTTCAAAGTTTTTCCTAGTAGCTTCTTTATTCGTGTTTTCTACCTTTTCTTAAGTGAACTTTTTAAAGTGTCTATTTCTCCAGACTTTTTCCATTTCCCTGAGGTTCTGAAGTGTAAGTTCACAGAGTTGTTTATAGCCTTTAATATTTTATTTTCTACTCATCAGAAACAAAACTTCTTTTCTCATTAAAATTATTTTCCTAATTCAACATGTCAAGAGGTGTCCATTTTATTAATCTTTTCGAAGAGCCATATTTTCTTTCCATATAAAAAGATCAGGAAATACGTTCTACGTACAAAAGACTGCGTTTGAACATAGATATTTTAAAATGCTAAAACTAGGCTGGGTGCTGAGGTTCATGCCTCTAATCCCAGCACTTTGGGAGGCTGAGGAGGGTAAATCACCTGAGATCAGGAGTTCAAGACCAGCCTGGCTAACATGGTGAAACCTAGTCTCTACTAAAAATAAAAAAAATTATCTGGGTGTGGTGGCGGTCACCCATAATCCCAACTACTCGGAAGGCTGAGGCAGGAGAATCTTGAACCTGGGAGGCGTAAATTGCAGTGAGCCGAGATTGCACCACCGCACTCCAGCCTGGGTGACAAGAGCGAAACTCCATCCAAACAAATAAACAAAACAAGTAAAACCACTTTGGGAGGCCAAGGTGGGTGGATCATGAGGTCAAGAGTTCAAGACCAGCCTGGCCAAGATGGTGAAACCCCATCTCTACTAAAAATACAAAAAAAATTAGCCAGGCATGGTGGTGGGTGCCTGTAATCTCAGCTACTTGTAGGCTGAGGTAGAGAATTGCTTGAACTGGGAGGTGGAGGTTGCAGTGAGCCAAGATTGTGCCACTGAACTCCAACCTGGGTGACAAAGTGACACTCCATCTCAAAAAAAAAAAAAAATCTAAAATTTAAATAAACATTTTGTTCTAATCTTAAGGTAAATAGAACTCATCCTTTCCAAATAGCCCCTTGAAACACATCCTTGAATACCGTACAAGTCACTGCCATATTTATTTACAACATACATACTTTTCCATAAACAAGATACTGGCTAGTTTTGCCGTTACTTAACTTTTAGTGAGTTGACTCATACTGTATGATTCTTCTGTTTGGCATAAAGTTTTTGAGGTTTGTTGAAGTCTATGCATGCAGTGGAGTTGATTGCTTTTTCACTGTAGCATGGTATTTCCTTGCATAAATATTATATAATTAGTTTATCTCTTCTGCCCTAGGTAGACAATTAGATTGTTTCAAAGTTTTTTCTATTAAAAACAATGCTTCTTTGAATATTCTTACACATATTCTCTAGTATCCAGGTGTAAGACTTGCTGAGATATACAAGAAGGAGTAATATTGTGAGATTATAAGGCATTTGCAGTTAAACTTCACTTGGTTATAACCTTTCCTGAAGGGGTTGAACCATTTTATACTGGCACCAGAAATGTGTAGGCATTCCCAATGCCCTATACCCTCACCACATTTGATGTTACCAGGCTTTTTAATTGTTGCCAAACCAGTAAGTGCAAAATCAGATGCTAGTGAGTGTTCAATCTTGTTGGCATTTTGAAGATATGTTTATTAATTATTAAAATAGGCCACTAATGCACATGGTCAAAGTCAAAATCTTCTGATCTCTATTTTCAGTGTATCCATTTCCAGCCATTCACAGCCAGAGTTAATCATTTGAGTCAGTTTTCATAACTTCCAGAATTTCTTTATACAAATGCAGATAGAAGATTACATTTTCTTAACTTCTTTATATATACAAAGGGTGGTATATTATGTACACAGTTTTCTACTTTTTCACTTAATGGTTTTATTTTGAGATCTTTGACAATCAGTATGTAAATAACTAATTAATTTTGTTTACTTTCAGCAGCTTAGTAAATTCTATTGTATGAATTTGCCATATTCTACTTAACCAAATAATGGATGTTGCATTATTTTCAGTCTTTAATTACTGCAAATAATACCATAACTTAACATGTAGAGTGGTCATTTCACTGATTGGAAATTGCTGGGTCAGAAGGTCTAGGCATTTGAAGTTTTTACATATAAAACTTAAAGTTAATAAATCTACTTTAAAAAGTCTGTTGATGTTTTTGTTGTGATTATATTAAAGTTACGAATGAGTAAGTGAAATGTGATATACAAAATGGCATCACTCTGGTTCAGAACTCTAAAGTGGGCTAAAGAAACCACTCTAAGAAAAAATACTTGTATAATCTGCAACACTGCCAAAAATGTAGAAACTACTTTGAACCTTTGAACTGGTTGAAATTGCGTAATACAATAGAATATACTAAGCTGCTAAAAAGAAATGAGGAAGTTAACTATTTACGTACTGATTTGCAAAGATCTCATAAACTCTGAAGTGAAAAAGTAAAATAGAAAACATTCTAGAAAGCAGCTGAATTTTGCCAGTGCTGCAACTATTGAATAGAAACAACTAATGAACTATGAATTCATGTAGTAAGCCAGCCCCCTCAACCAACATAATTCTTTCAAAACAACTAGTGTAATAACACGTGGCTTCCTTTTGAAAATCCCTACTCCCTTCCTTCTCTTTGGAACACAGATTAGCTTCCAGCCAAATCTGTGTCTCCCAAACTGCAGCTCCTAAGACCTGAAAAACCATGTCTTGTTGCATTGCAGTCTGGTTTCTCATCTCTTCTTAGTTAAGAGATATAAAAAGTATTAAAATATTTATGATTTGGGGTTTAAATATTGAAAAACATAAATCTTTGTACATTGTGTCTTAATATATATTTTGAATATTTTCTATTTCCTAGATATTTCATCCTTTTTATTGTAATTATAAATGAGATCTCGTAAGTACTGATGTTGAAATATACAAATAGTTTGTTGTATGAATATGTGACAGATATATTGTTAGTCTAAGTACTCAAAGGAGCAGATGCCAAGGCAAGAATTAGACATGCAAGAGATTGATGAGTAGAAGTGCTTGTAAGGTCAAGGGAGAATGGGAGATACAGGTGTGACACCAAGTGAATAAAGGAAGATTGGGCAGAAGCATCTTACTTCGCAGTGCAGTTCTCAGCAGTGTTGCACAAGGCTATTGAAGAGTTCTTAAGCCACAGTTGTTCATCACAAGAGTGCCCCATCTTCCCTGCCATGCTCAGTCCTTGGCAGGAAACAGCCCGTGGGGAGTCTGGTCCCAATGGATACGTGGTGGTAAATTTCAAGTGTAGCAGTTAAGCTTACTCTCTGAAGTCTGAGAGGTACATCTTTTTGGCCTTCACAGTCCACCCCCTTGCACTTCACAGGTGTTCTTCTCCACTCAGAGTTGAGAGTGGCTCCTCCATGATCCTGTGTGCTTTTCTTTCTGAGGGAAAACAGAACTGAGCTTCTGTCACTGCAATTATTTCAGGACTGCACTTGCAGTCACCCTCTCTCCTCCATCCTCCGGTGTCAATTCCCTTCTCTGTCACCTTGGCATGCCTTGTTGTCTTAGCTGATATTGTAACCTACGTAAACCTACATTTCTGAGAAATAAGAGCCCTTGGTATTTATATCCTTCTCTGTCAGTTAGAATGAGTTAAGGAAGCAGATGTGGTTCTGCCTCTGTTCCTCTCTGCCCTCATAGTGTAAACGCAGCTCTACCTTCTTGTGCTTATTAAGGTCAATTGCCCCAGCCGGTAGGGAAATTCTTCTCATCTATTGGTCCCTGGTCACAAGGGCCCTAAAGTACCCTAGTATAGCCATACCATGTAGTTCAGTGGAATTCTTGGGGTCTCCTTGCAAGAAGCTAACTCTTTTGGAAACCTGGCCCTCCAACCCTGCAGAGTCCAGAGTTGAGAGAATGAAAAATGGGACTCCAGGGAGTCACTGGGAGTGATGGTCAGTCTAGCCCCTCATGCTGCTACCACTTGGCTCCTGGGCCCATTCTTCCATTTGGAGACATAATATCATACAGAGTTCTTACATTTAATACACACATTATATACTGAAGAATGGCTCCCCATCTTTGCTTAGCATTACCTTCAGGCTGGTACTTCAGCTGAGCTTTAGGCCATGGTAGCACTCTGTGAGGCAGACTGCCTCTGAATAGTTCCATATGTGATACAACTAGTGCAACCTATAGCCATGGGTCCATTCTCACACCTCCTCCACTTGAAAATGGGTGCCTTGATCAGATGCTATGTACGAGATTCCATTCCCATGGATCAGGTATTCTGTAAACCCTCATCTCTCAGAAATAGGCCTACCTTAGTATCTTTCTACACTCTGCCATTCTTTGGAAAGCCTCAAATCAATACACACAAGGTGATAAACTTCAGAGCACAGCAGCTGGAATGACACGTCAATTATGTCCCCTGCATTCAGAGACCTCAGACAAATTTTCATGACTACCATTCCAAGCTACCTTCTTGAAATTTCCTATTGGGTTAGCAATTTTTTATTTTTTTTTTCCGGGGTTAGAATAACATAATCTAAAACAATGATTGCTTACTGCTCTCACTTTTTAGCTTTCTTGGCTTTTGTTAAATTGTGTCGTCTGGTAAGTCCAGTGCATGTTAAAGAATAGTGGTGATAGTGAGCAGCTGTGCCTTGTTTCCAACTTCTGCTAAGCTAAACACTGTTTATCCTTTCCAAACTTTATACTTCCTATTCCCTTCCAGGGTAGAAATATAAGATGGAATCTGGGTTAACTACCCAGCATTGTATGCCTAGCTGAGGTATGTCATTAAAAAAGAAAATGCTAAATTTCACACATTTTTCCTGAACACTTGAAAAATTATTTTATTTTGGCAAGAACATGTAACATGAGAGCTACCCTCTTCACAAATGTTTAGGTGTACAATAAAGTATTGTTAACTATGGGTACAATGTTGTACAGCGGATATCTAGAACGTACTCATTTTGCTTTATTAAAATTTTATGACCAGTATTGAGCAAAGAAAATGTGGTCTAAACATGCAATAGAATACTAGTCAGTTTTAAAAATGAAACAAATTCACCATGTTGGCCAGGCTGGTTTCGAACTCCTGACCTCAAGTGGCCTGCCCACCTTAGCCTCCCCAGATGCTGGAATCGTAGGTATGAGCCACCGCACCTGGTAAAATCCCATCCCCCACCCCGTCTCTGCTAACAAAACAAAAATTAGTCAGGATTGGTGATGGGTGCCTATAGTCCCAGCTACTCAGAAGCCTGAGGCAGGAGAATGGCTTGAACCCAGGAGCTGGAGGTTGCAGTGAGCCAAGATGGCATTGTTGCACTCCAGCCTGGGCAACAGAGCAAAATTCCATCTCAAAAAAAAAAAAAAAAAAAAAAAATTCTGCAGTATGCAACAACATGAATGAACCTAAGGGACATTATGCCAATTGAAATAAGCCAGTCACCGAATGACAATATTGTATGGTTCTACTTACATGAGGTGTCTAAAATCATCAAATTCATAGAACCAAAAGGTGGAATGGCAGTTATCAGCAATTGAGCAGAGGAGGAACTGGAAAGCAGATAACCAGACTTCTGAATCTAAAGATGACACAAGACTCAGGCACACATGGATCTCAAAGGTCCTGCAGTTTAAACACTGCCAATATTGTTTTATTCCCAAATGACCTAAGTTAGATAAAATGCTTTTTTTCTGGCCGGGTGCGGTGGCTTACACCTGGAATCCCAGCACTTTGAGAAGTTGAGGCGGGTGAATCATCTGAGGTCAGGAGTTCGAGACCAGCCTGACCAACATGGTGAAACCCTGTCTTTGCTAAAAATATTAAAAAGTGGCCTAGCATGGTGGCAGGTGCCTGTAATCCCAGCTACTTGGAAGGCTGAGGCAGGAGAATCACTTGACCCTGGGAAGTGGAGGTTGCAGTGAGCCAGGATCAGCCTGGGCAACAAGAGCAAAAAACTGTCTCAAATAAATAGAAAGCTTTTTCCTTTCTCACTGTCTATTTGCCACAGCCTCAGATACTTAGGAGAAGCTTTGCTGTGGAATGAGCTGTAGCATACTGTATGCTGGACCCATCATAATGCTGGTCATCTACTCCTTCCTAAGCTTTCCTTGCTGCTTCAGACCAGTGACTGTCGGGCTTCAGTATGCATTGAAATCCCTGGCAGGGTTTCTTAAAACCCAGACTGCTGGCCCTGCTTGGGGAGAGTCCTGAGTCAGTAGATCAAGCACGATGTTCAAGGATTTGCATTTCTAACAGGTTTCCGGGCCCTGCTGGCTGATGCCGCTGGTCTGGGCACATAGGGTCCCACTGTGGTGGACCTTGCACATGCTGAGGGTAGAAAGCCTTTGATGGCCAGAGTGACTGCCCAGAAGTTTACTGAAGTCACTATGGTGTTATCCTTGATGAGGTCTGCAGTCCATCTGGTTTTGTGTATGGACTATTGTACACTTGATTTTTGCCAAAAGGCTGAGAAGCAATGGGCCAGTGTAAGTGGTATTGCATCTATAGAAACAAATTTGCCTATGGATAAAGCTGCCATAAGCTGAATTCACCAGCCAGCATTAGATACCATGTGCGGTAGGGTTTAAAGACTTGGTCTTAGAAGTTAGCGGCTGACCCATTAACAGTCTCTAAAAACTGTGAGGTCAAAATGCCCTACTCATATGGTAAAGTTTAATGCCCAAGCTTACGTGTTCTACTCTTACCAAAAGACTCCAGGAAAGGGTATGTGTTTCAAACTCAGTCTAACAATTCTGTCCTTTATTATTGAGAGTTAGTCATTTTTTGTTTGTGGTATACTAACTACATTTTGATGCACTTCTGTCATACCTTTTCCATATCTTTTCCTAGCCTTTCTAGTGATCCTATAGATTATGCTTTTACATATAGTTCACTTTTCTTTTAAGAATTCAGAAATTGTATACTCTTTTAGTGGTTACCATAGAAGTTTTAACATACTTATTTACAACAATGTCAAATGTTAGTCAGTATCACTATCCTCCTCTGAACAATGCGTTATAACCCTGTATTCTTCTAATGTTTATTTGATCACCAGCCAAGGTTTTAGTGCAACCATATTTTAACGTCTAAAATTGAAATATTATTTTTGTTTAACCAGTGTTTGTTTAGATTTACACATATGTTACGGGATATTTTGCTTCTTCCTGAAATTAATCCTTTAAATTCAGTCTTTAAAAATTTTAACAAGTCTATGAGTAAAAGAATTATGTTTAATTTTGCCACAGCATTTAAGTGATATTTTTACTGCATGTGCATCCTTAGTTGTCAGTAATCTTATGTAGGAAATTTGAAAACATTATTCTACAGTCTTTCTTCAGGCTTCCATTTTTACTGAGAGGGGGCAGCTGCTGCTCTAACTGTTCTCTGTGTCATTTATTTTTTTCTCAGCTTTTAAAATCTTTTCCTTGTCCCTTACTGCACAGTTTGAAAAAGATAAATTTAGGTGTAAGTTTCATTTTACTTATCCTGCTCATATTTCATTGGGCTTTCTAAATCTGAGCATTAGAAAATCATATTTATTAAGAAAATTTTCAGCCATTCCAATATGTCTTTCCCCTCATCTTTATTAGTGTTCTGTGGAACTCTGATTAGATACATATTAAATTTGATTTCTCATTTCATCTGTTCTCATGACTTCTTTCCACGTTTTTTTTCTATTTGTCACACCATGCTACATTTTACATAATTTTGCATTATTTCTTCAGTTCTATTTTTCAGTTTACTAGTCCTCTATTTAGATGTGTTAATATGCTCTTTAAAGGTTTCTGCTTTTTGTTATGTATACTTTTTTTTTTCTAGAAGCTCTTTTTGGTTCTTTTTAAAGTCTGCTGAGTTCATTAAAATAGACATTTTCTTGAATTATACTTTCAGCAACTTTTTTTCTGAACATGTAATATATATAGTATATATACATACATATGTGTGTATATGTGCCTGTAGTATATATGTGTATATACTATACATATGTGTATATATACTATACATATGTATGTGTGTATATACACACATATACTACAGGCACATATACACACGTGTATATATACTGTATGTTACATGTTCAGAAAAGCATGTAATGGTACATGTGTATATTATATGTACTATATATATTACATGTTCAGTAAAACGTAATGGTATGTAATGGTGTGTATATAATATGTGGTGTATGTATATATACACCATACATATGTGTGTATATATCACATATGTGTATACATATATACTATGTACACATATATACACCTGTGTGCATATATATGTATGTATATTTTTGTATGTGGTATACTAACTATATTTTGATTGATTTAATATCATATCTTTTCTATATATCTTTTCCTAGCCTTTTTAGCCATCCTATAAGTTAATTAAGCTTTTACATATATTTCACTTTTTTTCTAGGAATTCAGAAATTCACACATGTGCATATATATGTGTATATATGTGCATATAGTATATGTGTATCCACACCATATATAATATATACATACATACATGTATGGTGTATCTATATATAGATACACCATATATATATAGATAGATACATAGATACATATATATAGACAGATAGATATATAGATACACCATACATGTATGTGTAATATATAACATATATGCATATACTATACACAAATTTCTCTTTCCATCTTTACAATTTCACTGATGGAATATTTGCTTTTACCATAGGTCTTAGCACCTCGGTATACAATTTTGTTTTTATTCTTTATTAAGTAGAAAATTTTTACCTTTCCACTTGAAGGGAGTACTTTATGCCTTCTCTTTAGCATATCCGAATTGCTAACATCACTAATCTCTTGGGCTTTGGGGCTGTGATTAAGTAAAATAAGGGTTACTTGAGCACAAGCACTGTGGCAACTGACAGCCGATCTGATAACTAAGACAACTACGCGTGACTCACTCAGGTAGCATAACACAGTGTGGATGTACTGGACAAAGGGGCGATATTTGTCCTGAGGACAGAGTGAGACAGCATGAGATTTCATAATTGTATTGGTCCATTTAGTGTTGCTATCAAGGGATATCTGACGCTGGACTATGTATTTTAAAACAACTAGTTTTATGTAGCTCACGGTTCTGCAGGCTGTACAAGAAGCATGGAGCCAGCATCTGCCTCTCTTGAGGGCTTAGGCTGCCTTTATGACTGGGAGGTAAAATGGAGCTGGTGTGTGCAGAGATCACCTTGTGACAGAGGAAGCGAGAGAGAGAGAGAGAGAGAGGGGAGATACCAGGCTCTTTCAAACAGCAAGCTTATGGGGACTAACAGTGAGAACTCATCCCTGAGGGAGGGGGGCATGAATCTATTGATGAGGAATCCACTCCCATGAGCCAAATGCCTCCCACTAGGCCCTGCCTGCTAACACTTCCACATCGGGGATTAAATTTGAACATAAGACTTGGAGGGGACACACATACAAACTATAACACTTGTGCTACTTAATACGACACACAATTTTAAATGTGAATTATTGCCTTCTGGAATTTTCCATTTAATATTTTCAGACCATGGTTGACCACAGGTTACTGAAACTACAGGGGGAAAAAAAAAACGTGGATAAGGAGGGGACTACTGTTTATTTTGATTCTAATTTCTGAGTGCAATGCTGAAGATAAAACACATGTAAGTGCATTTCCTGGGTGAACACTTTGTCTTTTGCTTTTATTTTTTCACATGATCATGTGCCAAGTCTAAGAGAAACAAGACTCCATATTGTATATTTCTAAGAATGTGTGGGGGTGCTGTGTGTGTGTGTGTGTGTGTGATTTTAATTCACCAATGATAGGGTTGCTCTTAGAAGGGGTCATCTTCATGCAAAGGTCTCCCATCTGCACGTGTTTCACATTTTTTCTTCTGATGATATATTATCCCAAACATGCATGGAACCCTTTAAAATTCTCCCTGTAGTCCTTTGGGGAATGACATATATTATCCAGCATTTTATGTGTTATTTTTAGAAGTCCTCTCTGGATATCTAGACTTGTCATATTCCCATTATTAAAAATCCAGAAATCACTTCCAAAGTTTAGTTAATAACTTTAAACATTATTTTTAATTGAAAAATAATGTTTCATTCTTACTTGATGTTGATTTTGGCTATTTAGTTAAGTTTAGAAATTAAATGCTCAGTTAATCTAATTTTCTATTTAATGAAAGATTTTAAGGGATTTGATTTTAGATAAAGGGTAACCTTTCTCCAATGGTTTTGATAAATACTGTTCTCATTTTTACTATTTTCAAAATAGCATGTAATTATAAATTTTATCTCTTCTTTGTGAACCAATCCTTATTTAATAGAATGTTGTTTAGTTTTCAAGTGGTTTTCTCACATTGTTTTGCTTACACTTCATGATTAATTTCTAGCTTTAATGCCGTGTTGCCAAAGAATATAGCCTCTACAATTTTTACCATATAATTAAGTTCTGTAAACATTACAGTAGTGCTTACAAAGGTGTATTTTCTATTTGGTGTTAGTATGATTGAATATATAATTTTATTAATTTTATCATACTATTTAAATGATTAAATCTTCTCTTTTTTCACTTCTTATTTTGTCTAAGGCTGAGAAAATTATACTGAAGTCTTTCACAAAAATGGTTTTTATGAATTTCTCATTTAACATCTAAAAAGATTTCTTCATATTTTGGTCTTATTTTTAGCCTTTTATGATGTATGATTTTTAAATCTTAACTCCAGTATTAATGTTTTCTGAATTTAAATTGACCTTTTTGAAAAGATTTGTGCCTTGAATTCTACTTTCTCTGATATTATTTAATCATTCTTAAAACATTTTGGTTTAAATTTGCTCAACTCTTGCTTTTTCTTTTTCTTTTTTCTTTCTTTTTTTTTTTTTTTTTTGGAGCTATACATGCTACATAATTTACCTATTTATTTATTTAGAGCCTGGGTCTCACCTTGTCACCCAAGCTGGAATGCAGAGGTACCCACATGGTTCACTGCTGATTTGAACTCCTGCACTTAAAGGATCTTCCTGCCTCAGCCTCCTGAGTAGCTAGAACTATATGCATGTACTACTGCACTTGGCTAATTTTTGCACTTTTTGTAGAGATAGGATCTTGCTATCTTGCCTAAGCTGGTAATTTGGCTATTTTAAGGGTACAATTAAGCACTTTCAGTGTACACAGAATCCTGCAACGA
Source organism: Cheracebus regulus (assembly GCA_963574635.1). Classification (NCBI taxonomy): domain Eukaryota; kingdom Metazoa; phylum Chordata; class Mammalia; order Primates; family Pitheciidae; genus Cheracebus; species Cheracebus regulus. The sequence goes on along the minus strand of CAUYQU010040250.1, from coordinate 1,997 downwards.
TTGCCTTAATGAATTTTAGGTTATGTTAACCTAAAAAAGAAACCCTGCACTCACTGGTAGTCTCTGCCCATATCCCTTTCCACCCTACACCCATGAATCCTAGAAGCCACTCAGCTACTCTTTGTCTCCATAGACTGACCTACCTACCTACCTTCCTTCCCTCTCCCCCCCACCCTCCCCTTTTATTTTTCAGACCAGTCTTGCTCTGCTGCCTAGGCTGAAGTGCAGGGGTGCAATCGTGACTCAGCAGTCTTGATCTCCTGAGCTCAAGGAATCCCCTACCTCAGCCTCCCGACTAGCTGAGACTACAGGCGTGCTACTGCACCTAGCTAATTTTTTAATTTTTTGTAGAAACTGTGTCTGACTTTGTTGCCCAGGCTGGTACTCAAATCCTGGCCTCAAGTAGTTCCACTACTCTGGCCTCCCAAAGTGCTGGGATTATGGGCCTGAGCCACTGTGCTGAGCCTAGATTGTCCTATTAATATAAGTTTATTTCATATACATTAAATCATACAATATGTATCTTTTATGATAGGCTTCTTTTACATTCCATGATATTTTCAAGGTTCATTCATGTTGTAGACTGTATTAGCACTTCACTTGTTTTTGGCTTAATAATTCATTATATGTATGCCACATTTTATTTATCCTTTTATTGGCTGATGGACATTTTGAGTTGTTTCCACTTTTTGGCTCTCATGAATAAGGCTGCAATAACTGTGAACAAATTCTAATGTGAACATATAATTTGATTTCCCTTGGGTATATACCTATAAGTCATACTATAACTTTAAACTTTTGAAGTACTTCCAAGGTGTTTTCCAAAGAGATTGCAACATTGTACAATCCCATCTCCAATGTATGAGTGTTCTAATTTCTCCATATCCTCAATAACTTGTTGTCATTTTTATTATAACCCTCCTACTAGGTAGGAAGTAGTATCTCACTGTGACTTTAATTTTCAATTTCATAAAGACTAATGATGTTGACCTTCTTTTCATATAGTTAGTGACCACTTGCATAAATTCTTTGGAAAAACGTCTATTCAGATCCTTTGCCAAATGTTCAATTGTTTTTTGGTCTATTGTTAAGTTGTGAGAGTTATTTATATGCTACAGACATAAGTCCATTATCAGATACATGATTTGCAAATATTTTCTCCCATTCTATGGGTTGTCAGTTAACTTTTTTAAATTTAAAATTCCAAAGTTTTTTTTTAGATTAATTTAAATGGACAAATACAATTGGATGTATTTATCATGTACAATGTGTTTTGAAGCATATACACATTGTGAAAGGGTTAAATATAGCTAATTAAAATATACATTAGCTCACACGGTAATCATTTTTGTGGTTTCATACAAATTTTTGGATTCTTTTTCTATGTCTTTGAAGAATGTCATCAGTATTTTGATATGAATTGCATTGAATCTATAGATCACTTTTGGTAGTATGGATATATTAACAACATTATTTCTTTCTAATCGATAAACATGGGCTAGCTTTCCATTTATTAATGTCTTTTCAATTGCTTTCCTTAATGTTTTGTAATTTTCAGTGTAGATATTTCTTAACTCCTTGGTTAAATTTATTTCTAAGTGTTTTATCTTTTTTGTAGCTCTTGTAAATAAGATTGTTTTCTTGATTTCTTGTTCAGATAGTTTGCTGTTAATGTATAGAAATGATACTGATTTTCATATTTTTGTATCCTACAACTTTACTGAAATTTAAAATTAGTTCTAAGAGTTTTTTTTTAAGGACGTCTTTAGGGTTTTCTTTATATTAGAACATGTCATCTGCAAACAGGGAAAGTGTAACGTTTTTCTTTTCAATTTGGTTTGGATGCTTTATATTCCTTTTTCTTTTTTTTTTATTGCATTTTAGGTTTTGGGGTACATGTGAAGAACATACAATATTGTTGCATAGGTACACACGTGGCAGTGTTATTTGTTGCCTTCCTCCCCTTCACCTATATCTGGCATTTCTCCCCATGCTAT
>CAUYQU010040249.1:0-60076 GCA_963574635.1 Cheracebus regulus | reverse complement strand
AGGTCTTTGCTATTGTAAACTGTGCTGCAATGAACATTCGTGTGCATGTGTCCTTATAGTAGAACGATTTATAATCCTTTGGATATATACCCAGTAATGGGATTGCTGGGTCAAATGGAATTTCTATTTCTAGGTCCTTGAGAAATCGCAAGATAAAGCCAGGGTTATGGGTAGTTTAAAAATGCCACATTGTGGCATATCCCTGGCTTTATCTTGTTTGCAAGCACTTAGTTTTTGTTCTTCCCAACATTTTCTCCCCCCAACCTATTATAATGTGTGTATTTTCATTTCTGTAAGTCATCTCAAGTCATTTGTGGAATACAAAGTAGTAGAGATAAATCAGCAAAGTAAAAAAATTTTTAAATGTGTATAATACATATACATATATATATTATATGTGTATACAACAAATATATATATATATATGCATGTGTCTATTTGTAATGGAAAGAAATCAGAGTATATCCTTAAATAATTTTTATTGTAGGCTTATGGGAAAACTAAATAAATAAGCATTTAATTTAAAAACCTGGAAAAGAAACAAAATGACTGTCCTTAGGAAATACACCCATGAGTCCATACTGATATGAATAAATGATTAAATAAATAAAGGGAGGTTGAATACCATAAGAAAGGGTTTGAAATGAAGAGACAAATCTCCCTTGTAAAGGCATTTCAAATAATTTATATAGATATTTCACCTTCACAGAGGTAGAACATAACACTCTACTCTTCATGTGTGGGGCTTAGCGTAGTGACTTCTTTCCAAAGAGTACAGTATGGAAAAGCAGTGAAAAGAAGGATTTTATAGCAGAAAAACCTGACAAGTACTACTTCAGCCAGGTGATCAACATTAACATCAACAGTTATGTCATGTTGATCATTGCATACCAATATATATCTATGTATAACAATGTGGTGAAGATGGCACTTTACCTCTTTGGTCTTATTCCTAAAAACTCATAATGCCGCTCTAATCATGAGAAAAACAGGCAGATTTTAATAGAAGAGCATCCTGCAAAATTATTGGCCAATACTCATTAAAACTGTGAAGGTCATCAAACATAAGAAAAAACTGGGAAACTCATTGCTATGAGTACCTAAGGAGACAAGCAAATGTAATGTAGTGTCATGAGTGGGATCCTGTACCAAAGACGTTAGGTAAAAGCTAAAGAAATATCAATAAATTGTGGATTTTAGTTAATAAGAATGTGTCACTACTGGTTCTTTAATTGTGGCAAATGTACTATTCTAGTATAAGATGTTCATATTAGGGGAAACTGGCTGCAGTATATCTATAAATATAAAACTGTTCTAAATAATAAAGTCTACATAGTTCTTTAGATTTTTGTTATATAGTATTTAATACAAGGAAAAGAACATTTGTAATTAATATATAGATTAAAAACAATAGAAACACATGAACTGTTCCCTCTACTAATAATTAGAACTTTAGCAATAAGTGCCATTAAAGCTATCCTAATCTATCACAGCCTTTCCCCACTCCTATGGGGATTTTAATGTTTTCCTTTTTAAAAAAAAATTTATGTAATTTTTTACATAAATTTTACAAAAATTTTTATATTTAAAAATGTAATTTTTATGTAAAATTTTGTGTAAATTTTTTAATGTAGTATGATTAATATGAGATAAGAATCCACTTCCATTTTTTCTGTTATGGATTTTTGGGAGAATATTTCAAACAAATGAAAAGTTCCAAGTCCAATAGAAAGAACTTTTTTCCTAAACCACGTTGCCACGTGATGTCCCATCACTACCGAATTGAATATCTGTTTCCTACAAAGTATTCTCCACATGTCGGGTGCAGTGGCTTACACCTGTAATTCCAAAACGTTGGGAGACCAACACCAGGGGAATGCTTGAGCCCAGGAGTTCAAGACCAGCCTGGGCAATATAGTGAGATCCCATCTCTACAAAAAAAAAAAAAAAAAAAAAGCCAGTCATGATAGTGCATGCCTGTAATTCCAGCTACTTGGGAGGCTGAGGTGGGAGGATTGCCTGAGCCCAGGTCGAGGCTGTAGCGAGCCTGCTTGTGCCACTCATTCCATCCTGAGTGACAGAGAGACTATCTATCTATCTGTCTGTCTGTCTGTCTTGCCCAACCACAATAATAATCAAAATCAAGAAATTAATATCTATAGATTACAGCTACTCAATTAGCCTCTGTTAACATTTCACCAATTGAAACAAAAATGTCTCTAACCCTACTTTGTTCCTGCTGTAGGGAGGGCAAGGCTATTCTCTGACCAGTCTCGGAGCCCTGCTGTGTAGGAGTTGGGGAAATTCCACGCTCAATCCCACTTCCACCACCTTAATTCTTCTGTGGATGGAAAACTGTTGAGAACATTACTTCCACTTTTCTGGCACAGGGTCTCCCAGTGTCACCCAGGCTGGAGTGCAGTGAGCAGTGATTGTGCCACCGCACGATCACGGTTCACAGCAGCCTTGACTGCCCGGAGCTCACATGATCCACCTCAGCCTCCTAAGTAGCTGGGACTACAGGCATGCCCCACCACACCTGGCTAATTTTTTCTATTTTTTGTAGAGATGGGGTCTCACTTTGTTGAACGGGCTGGTCTCAAACTCCTGGGCTCAAGTGATCCTTCCACTTTAGCCTCCCAAAGTTCTGGGATTATAGGCATGAGCCACCACGCCCAGTGTTAAAGAATCCACTTCAAAATACAGAGTCTTTTTCTGAGAGAATCCTGTTTGTATTGCCCCTGAATCCCACTTGCCATAGAGAAATCTATCTCCACTTTGTTGTTTCTGGCATCTTACAGAGTGTCAATGCAGATTTCTGGGTACCTATGCTGCCTAATGCTTACCTGTGTTTAGCTATATACTGGGCAAGTCTTTGCATCTGTCCTTTGTTCTTGATCCCAGAATGAAAGTCTAAGCAACCAGGGCTTCCTCCCAGGTTGAACAAATAAGCAGTGAGATCTGTGGCCCTCATTCCTGGTCAATTGTATACATGGACCAAGAAGCCCATGTGATAGGCCCTGTGCCTCTTCTATTCTAGATATGCCTGAAAAAATCTTGTTACATCTCTTGGATGATAAGAAGTGGTCCCTGGCCAAGTAAAACCCTTCCTGTGGAAATCAGTTTTTTAAAATCTTTCCTGTGGTCAAACTGGATCTGACCGTAGAGTTAAGAAGCCTGGAGAATCTGCTGCTACATGCGAGTTGAGAGTGAGGGGTCTCATACCCCAGTAGGTTTTGAAAAGGAAAACAATGCCAGTCACATGCATTTTAAGGTATTGTGGGTCAGAATCATTTCTATAGTCTACTTTGCTGAGCAGTTTTTTCTACCTTGTATATTTGGCATAAGGTACCATTTTCTGATTATCCTTGGCCGTTTGGCCTGGAACCATTGCATCTTAATTGATCCTAATGTCTGATCCTTTCCAAGTGCCCAGTTTTAAATAGCATCTGACTGTGGAGTCAGACGGTAGCTGCTTCTACAGCTTGTGGCCTTTGTAATATCAATTCCATACCCCTTAACTGGGTTTAAGTTTTGTCATCTTAGTGCTCTTTCCATACTGGAGGAGTTGTATGCCTTCACCCCCGAAGGCTCCACTGACCACAGCGTTAAGTCTTGCCTCTGAGCTGGGCTCTGGACTTTCACCTCCTTGGTTAGGGAAGTAGGCTAGGGTTGCATCATTAACATGGTATGTAGCTGCTGTCAGGCCCCAGGCATTTGGCCATGCCCTTTTCTTTGAGGAAAAGAGCCGCTTCTCCTCATAGAGGGCTCTGTTCCTGTCTAGATATGGGATTAGTGCCCAGGACTGGTATCTGCAAAACAGAGAGCGTCAATGAGAAATTTTGAAATTTTAACCAACTAAAGTTATATGTCTACTAACCAGGGTAGGCTTGTTCATGCTGTGATTTGTTAGAAATTGACTCCAAATACAGTGGCATAGGAAAACACATGTTAATTTCATGCTAATTATTACCACGTAATAAAACTGTACTCCATACAGTGACTCAGCAGTCCAGGCTGACAGAGGTTCTGCAACCTGTACCTGCCACCTGGAACACACAGCCTTCCTGGTCTACATGGAAATGGGAGGGACAGTGGACCGTCCCCAGCAGGCTTGGCTCTTCCTCAAAGACCCTTGCCAGAATGATCCAAATGGCCCCACCTAATTGCAAAGGGGCTGAGGAGTACTTGGGAGGAGAACTGTATATTAGAGAACATCAGGGGGGGCCTCCACAGAGGGCAGCTAGCATTTTCCCCAAAATGGCTGAGTTTAATATAAACATACGTGTTAGGTCTTATCTCTTCACTTGAAACAGAATCCCACATATATCTTGAATTTCTCGCTTATATCTTGTTCCTCTCCTCACCCAGTTTCTCTAGCCTTCAGCTCTATCTCTTTGGGGATCCTGCAACTATTATCCCAACACAGTGGTCCCATTCTGAGCGCCAACCTTGGAGGCCAAGGGCATGTTCCCAAATTCCTCAGAGTGGAGCACATACAACCAAAGAAACCCCTAGTGTTTCATATTGATAACTTTGCATAGGGTAATTTTGATATGTGATTGTGCACAATGCTTCCTCCTAGGAGTGAGGCTAAAAAGATTGGGGTTGAGGGGGTGGTGACGGCAAATGGGCAAGAGAACAACATCCTGCCACATATAAGTGAGGGTAGTTACTCCTATAACAACAGGACTTACATTTTCATTCATTCTATGTCATGTTTTCAGTAGGAGAGAAGGATTATAGAGGAGAGGACAGAAGGCCAGAGAGCCAGAGAAGATTCTTTTAACTTTTTGTCTATTATATAATTTTGTTGCTATGATATTATATTGGAGAGAGGAGCTCATTTAAAGGCTGAAGCACCAGGAGAGAGGAGAAGAATGAAGATTTAGATGATGATCCAGTGCGCAAGGTTCTTGTGGAGACAGAAGGAAAATGGCGCCCCAAAACAGGTATTTATTTGGCCTGGAATTTCCGTCTTTTAACTGTCTCTCCATGCTGCTGTATCCACCCTTCCCTATCCTCCAAAGCCCCATTGCCTGATCGCTTCATTTCACTCTCATGGCACTCACCATTCCCCACCCTGTGTTTCTCTCGAGTCTAGTGTACCCCTCCCAGCTGCTGTGCTGTGATTTTTTTTTTTTTTTTACCACTGTGGGGAGTTTAGAACTCCAATACACCCAGGGCCCCCTGAATCAGGATTGCCTCTCCCTTTTAAAGAGAATAACTTTCATTCTATTAGATAAAAGCACCCTATTCTCTTTTGTAATATTTTAGAGCAACTAGTTTTCTTAGAATCTTAGTATACTTAAGAAAATTAGCTGGGCATGATGGTGGATGCCTGCAATCCCAGCTACTTGGGAGACTGAGGCAGGACAATCACTTAAACCCTGGAAGTGGAGGTTGCAGTGAGCCAAGATTGTGCCACTGCACTCCAGCCTGGGCAACAGAGTAAGATTCCATCTTCCAAAAAAAAAAAAGAATATTAGTTATATTAGTATACTTAATACCTCCCATTTATATATTTTTTTCAGTTGCACTCAAGGACTTGAGATCCCTGTTCTCACCATGCAGGACCTGGCAGTGAATTCACCCCTTGGGATGTGGTGGGTGGTAGATTCTGTTACCGTGAATGGGAGTACGCTTCACCCATGGGTCAGAATTCTGTTACAGGGACATGGTAAGAACAGATCAGCATTCAGCATTCAGCAGGTGAATGCTCACACTGGTAAGCAGATAGAGCCATCCAGAAGAATTCAGGAGCAGGTGATACACACATGCCCAGTGAAGCAGGTAGAACTACCTGGAAGTAGGTTCTTAGCCACTAGACCCAGATAGAGTATTTCATGTCTCTTCAAGGGAAACCAACAGAAGAAAAGTTGGTGCCAAGCTTAGAGAAAAGGCCTTGAGGGCATATCAGAGCTCAGGTATCAGGACTGGGGTCAAAGACATGGCCAGACTCTGAGTGAGGCCCATGTCCTCCAGGGTTAAAGTCTCTCCCAGCCCAGCTGAGATCTGGTTCCAGAGAGTTCTGTGGTTGACCTGCAGGTGGTGATCAAATGGTTGCACTGTGGACAGAAAAGGGCTGACAGGACAGAGCAGGAAGGGAGGGAAGGACCAGTACATTATGAAAAACCAGCAAAGGCCCAGCTTGAGCAGCCAATGGCACAAGGATGCCACTGTAACTGACAGACATGCCTGCTCTGCCACTGGGCCTGCTCTAGTGTGGGGAGTTCTGATCAGCACCAGGAACTCTTTTTTTTTCTTTTTCTCTGCTTTGTCCATGTTGAACCAGGCACTCTTTAGAAGTACTGTGTCTGGTTTCTGTCCTCTTCTGCTGTCACGTGGCAGAAAACTCCTCTCTCGTGCCATCCTGGGAAAAGTCCTTTCTTCAAAAAGATCTCCCTTCCATAGTCCTCTCATTAGAATCTTCTGGATCCTATACAAAAAGACAAACATTCTGATGAGTCCATCAATATTAGGCTGAATTGTTGGAGACCCAGGGAGATGGGCTACAGGAGTCTTTTTGCACTCACTGGGTGGGACTCGCCAGCCAGCACCAAGCTCACTCCTTAGTATTTTGCTCTGTGCTGCCAGGGCTGGGCCCTGCGTATTTCTCACATTCTGTCTCCATCGGGCCTTCTGACCATGGGCAGCACCAGAAGGGGCCTGAGACTACCTTCTGCCTCCAGTCCTTGTCAGCGACTCTCCAGCAACAGGCAGCCCGGCTCCAGCCTCCAGCTGCTCTGGGCCTCCCAGTATCAGCCACACCATGCCCTTCAAAAGTCCTAGCACCAGCTGGGGCAGAGGGTGGGGGGCTCCCCTGCAAGTTTCTGGTTTCTCATAGCCCACCTCTTCCGTTTTATCCTCCAGTTTAAAGAATGGCAGCTGCTTTTTGTGGTTGCTAATCTCTGGGTTGTCTCAGCAGCCCTTCTATGCTGTTTCAGCTTTGTCTGGATAAACATTTCCTGGTATTAAACTTCGAAAAACCTACCATGCTTTCTGTTTTCTGAATGGACCCTGACTGCATATGTGATTGTATTTATTTACTCATATATGTATTTATAGTTATGCCTTGCTTCATGATGGGAATACATTCTGAGAAATGTGACATTAAGTGATTTTTATGATTGTGCAAAAAATTTAGAGTATTTACACACACCAAAGTGGTGCGGCCTGCTCCACACCTAGGCCGGAGGAGATAGCCTATTGCTTCTAGGCTAAAAACCTGCCAACACATTACTGTCCTGAATACTGTAGGCAGTTGTAACACAATGGTATTTCTGTATCTAAACAGAAAATACATAAAATAAGGTATAGATAAAAAATCGGCTGGGGTCAGTGGCTCACGCCTGTATTCCCAGCACTTTGGGAGACTGAGGCAGGCGGATCATGAGGTCAAGGTATCAAGATCATCCTGGCCAACATGGTTAAACCTTGTCTCTACTAAAGATACAAAAATGAGCTAGGCGTGGCGGCGCCCACCTGTAGTCCCAGCTACTTTGGAGGCTGAGGCAGGAGAATCGCTTGAACCTGGAAGGCGGAGGTTGTAGTGAACTGAGATCAAGCCACTGTACTCTGGCCTGGCGCCAAAGCGAGACTCCATATAAAAAAAAAAAAAAAAAATACACCTGTATAGGGCACTTATCCACGAAATTTGCTTTGGGTGAGTCAGTGAGTGAATGGCGAGTGAATGTAAGGCCTAGGACAGTACTGAACACTAGACTGTACACTTAGGCTGCACTCAAGTTATGAACAAATACTTTGATAATAAATTAACCTTAGCTCACTGTAACTTTCCTACCTTATGAACTTTTCCATTTGTAAAATACTTTTTGACTCATAATAACAGCTTAAAACACATACATTGTACAACTGTACAGATGTATTTTCTTTATATCCTTTTTTCTATAAGCTTTTTTTTTCTATTTTTAACTATGTTATTTTTCATTTTTTTACTTCTCAATTTTTTTTTTTTTTTTAAATGAAGGCACAAACACTCACATGATCCTTGGCCTACCCAGGGTCAGAATCATCAGTGTCACTGTCTTCCTCCTCCACATTTTGTCCCACTGGAAGGTCTTAAGGGCAGTAATATGCACGGAGCTGCCCTCTCCTCAGATAGCAATACCTTCTTCCAGAAAAATCTCCTGAAGCACCTGTCTGAGGCTTTTTTACACTTAACTTTTTTTTATATAAGTAGAAAGAGTTTACAATAAAATAATGATAAAAGTACAGATAACAGCCTGGGTGCACTGGCTCATGCCTGTTAATTCCAGCACTTTGGGAGGCTGAGACGGACAGATCACGAGGTTAGGAGATGGAGACCATCCCGGCTAACACAGTGAAACTCCGTCTCTACTAAAAATTAGCCTGGCATGGTGGTACGCGCCTGTAGTCCCAGCTACTTGGGAGGCCGAGGCAGGAGAATCGCTTGAAACCGGGAGGCAGAGGTTGCAGAGAGCTGAGATGGCATCACTTTACTCCAGCATGGGTGACAGAATGAGACTCCGTCTCACAAAAACAAAAGTACAGACAGTAAATACATAAACCACTAACATAGTCATTTATTACCATTATCAGGTATTAGGTACTGTACATAATTGTGTGTGCTAGACTTTTATACAACTGGCAGTGCAGTGGGTTTGTTCACATCAGCATGACCACAAACATGACAATACCTTGTACTGTGACATTACAGCGGCTATGATGTCATTCAGCAATAGGAACTTTTAGCTTCATTACAATTTTATGGACCTTTGTTGTATATGGGGTCTGTCATTCACTGACATGTTGTTATGTGGTGATAACTGTATTTATATACACGTGACCAGTGTTCAAAAAAATCAGAAGAGATTTTCAACAAAAGCATAGTAATATGACCGAAAATCATTAACACAAAATAGAAGGAAAAAAAGTTTGAGACCAGCCTGGGCAATGTAGGCACGACCCTGTTTCTACAAAACAATAATAATTATAATAAATTAGTCAGGCATGGTGTGGCATGCCTGTGGTCCTAACTACTCAGGTGCCGGAGGCAGGAAGATTATTTGAGCCCAGGAGTGCAAGGGTGCAGTAAGCTGTGATCACGCCACTATACTGCAGCCTGAGTAACAGGGAACCTTGCATCCAAAAATAAAAAATAAAAACATAGATTCAAAAAAATAATTTTTGTATATGGTGCAAGGAATAAATAAAAGTTATTTCGAGGCAGGCGGGTCGCGAGGTCAAGAGACTGAGACTATCCTGGCCAACATGGTGAAACCCCGTCTCTACTAAAAATACAAAAATTAGCCAGGTGTGGTGGCTCAGGTCTGCAATCTCAGCTACTCAGAAGGCTGAGGCAGGAAAATCACTTGAACCCGGGAGGATCGCACCACTGTACTCCAGCCTGGCGACAGAGTGAGACTCCGTCTCAAAACAAAAACAAAAAAAGTTCACTTCAGAACAAAAAAGTAACCTAGAAAAGGAACGTTAACAATTTTAAGTTGAGAGAAAATGTACCTCTTTAAACATCTTTATACTACTCTCCTTCTTTTTACTGGGTGAGATTGAGCTCTTGCCAAGAATGTGGTTATGGCTGGGTGTTGTGGCTCAAGCCTGTAATCCCGGCGCTTTGGGAGGTTGAGGCAAGAGGACCACTGGAGCCCAGGAGTTCAACATCAACCTGGCCAACATAGTGAGACCTTGTCTCTACAAAAAATACAAAAATTAGCCAGGCGTAGTAGCAGGTGCCTGTAGTCCCAGTGATTTGGAAAGCTGAGGCAGGAGAATCAGTTGAGTCTAGGAGTTCACATTCCTTGATTAACAAGGCTGAGCATGGTTAATATATTCATTAGCCAATTGTGTTCCTTTACCTGTGGATTGCTTCTTTTGTATCTTTGCTTATCTTTTCTGTTGGGGTGCTCATTTCTCTTACCAATTTGTAAAAACTCTCAGCTACATCATGGATCTGAACCCCTTGCTATATGTGTCATACACGTTTGGCTTTTCTTTATTTGCATGGCACACCTAGGAAGATGTGAGCATCACTGTATCCCTGGTTTGGGGACGGAGAGACAGCTCTTCCAAGAGAAGGCAGCCAGCATAAAGAGAAACAGAGGAGCAATGGAAAGAGGGCATCTGCCTTCAGTCACCTCTGCAGGGTGAGCAGTCATGCCTGAGGAAAAAGTGTATGACTCGGAGATGAAAGGACTACAGTTCATCCCTTGTTAACTAGGTGACTGGAAAAATGGTCTAACCTCTTCAAGGCTCAGTTTCCTCTATAAAAGAGAGGAAGTAATGGTTACTTCATATAGGATCGTTGTGTGCAATAAATGAGTAAATTCATGTAGAGGACTTGCTTCGGGGCCTGGCATCCAATCAGTGTTTGAGCAATGAACAGTTGATAGTGTGAACCCAATAAAATCACAGGCACCGATGCCTTTTGACGATTTTAAAGGACTATGTACACATAAGTAGCTTCGTTTTACACACAATTATACATGTCACATAAGGTACTAGAAGTCTGTGAAACATTCAGCTGCCCTCTTAGTTCTGAGTTTGAGACTGGAATGCCCTCTGAGAGCGTCAGCTGCCTTCCCACATTCACTGATTGGCAAAGGGAACTACAGGGGCTGGGATCGGGGAGACTCACTCAGGAGTCCAGACAGCGGTGGGACAACCTGAGTGCTCAGTCGTAAAGAGGAAAGGCAGAACTTTTCCTTGCTATGGCTGCAACAAAGGCACTTTTGATGCTGGAAAACTTCATAGATGGAAAATTTTTACCTTGTAGCTCATATATAGATTCTTACGACCCATCAACAGGGGAAGTGTATTGCAGAGTTCCAAATAGTGGAAAAGACGAGGTGAGTATATGCACTTAAACAAGACTGAAATGTGTTTAATATGTTGGCCAATTATGGGTAACAAGTTTCTAAAGGCAGAGGGAGTTGGGGGAAGATGTAGGATTGTTAAACATGATAGAAGGAAGATTCTGGTTCTAAGAAGGTTTACCTTGTGACTGGACTGTATGATATGTAGAACAAATCTCTTACTATAGTCAGAAGTAAGTCATTTTTCTAGCCAACCTAACACAGCCGTGTGTGCAGTTTTTGTTTTTATAATTCTCAAACATTTCCTAATCAGTGTCTGGTACAAAGTATTATTTGTAATGATCACTTTGTTAAATATTCCCTTCTCTCCACCAAGCACTGCTTAAATTTACCACTATATCCATGAAATTTAAAAAAAATGTGTAGCTTCTTGGTGCATTGATCAAAACAGAACAATGCACAAAGCAACATAAAAAAAAAAGAAAGAAAAATGGGTAGCTTTACTAAAACAGACAGGCAAAAAAACTGTGGGCTTTGTTTTAGATCGTCTTCTCATAATTTGCCATGTTTTCAAAATACCTAGTAAAATCAAATCAATCATTTGAATGGTGAAACTCAAAATCAAATTCCTGTATATTTTTGGAGTTAAATTCAACAGCATCTTTTTTCTTATTCAAAGTGTTTAATGGCATATGCATTACAATTTTTAGTGATGTAGAATTAATTTTACTTGGGGAATTTTGTAAAATATTTGATTAGCTATCAATTATTGTACTGAGAATGTAAATGTATCGGGAGTGGTAAATGTAGCTGATGTGTGTATAGTCATTGAATGCCTTATAAGTTATAATTTATTCTCTTTAAGGCACAAAGAACTAGATTACTTAAAATATAATTATACCCTTCATATAAAAATATATGTTACATGCAAAGTTTTTTTTTTTTTGAAGAACACTGCTATTTTTTTCTCTTGTTAATATTTCAAATCTGTCTTGCATTAAAAATAAACCTTTAGACTTAGGGATTAATGTTTGCAAATGTTGGCTAATTCATTGGTTAAATTATAATCTGCAATTTTGTTTGCGTCAAATGACCTAACACAGCTGTGGGAAATCTAGCTTTGTGTTTTCCACTCTTCCTTGTTTGCCAAAGTGAAGTTACAAATGGCAAACATGCCAAATTCAGCTGAAATATTTCCTGCAGCTAATGACTCATACCTTTTTAGATAATAGAATGAGGTATGGATGCACTAGCTAGTAGAGCAATAGATATGTTCAATTTCTCAGCAATCCAACTTCCAAATATCCTATCTGATCCCATAAGCAGATAGGATCATATAGGTTATTTGGAAGTTGGATTGCTGATCTGAAAAATATGGTTACCATACAAAACCACATGTCCAATTTCCCAAAACATCACTCAGAAAAATGTTGCTGGCACTGCTAACAGTGGCTCCGATTTATTAAGCTTTTGCTATATGCTTTGCAGTCGTTACACCCTTTAAAAAAATTAAAAAATTGATACATAATAATTGTACATCTTTATGAGCATATGTGACATTTTAATACATGCATACAGTGTGTCGTGATCAAATCAGGGTAATTATGATCTCCATCACATTAAACTTTGATAATTTCTCTGTGTTGGGAGCATTCCAAATCTTTTCTTCTAACTATTGTGAAATACACAATAAATTATTGTTAACTATTGTCACTGTACTAGAACTTACTCCTTTTAATCATATTTTTGTATTCGTTAGCCAACCTCAATCCTCTCCTCTACCCTTCCCAGCCTCTGATAAACATAATTCTACTCTCTACCTCCATGAGATCAACTATTTTTTAGCTTCCACATATGAGTGAGAATGTGTGATATTTGCATTTTTGTGCCTGGCTTATTTCACTTGATATAATATCCTCCAGCTCAAATCGTGTTGCTGCAAATGACAGGATTTTGTTCCTTTTTACAGCTGAATAATATTCCATTGTGTGTATAGACCATATTTTCTTTATCCATTTATCTGTTGATGGACATTAGGTTGAGTCCATATCTTGACTATTGTAAATGGTGCTGCAGTAAACATAGGGGTACAGGCATCCTGATTTCCTTTTCTTTGGATAAATTCCCAGTAGTAGGATTGCTGGATCATATGGTTGTTCTATTTTTATTTTTTTTGAGGAACCTTCATATTGTTTTCTATAATGGCTGCACTAATTCACTTTCCCACCAACAGTGTATGCATCTTTCCTTTTCTCTGCATCTTCACCAGCCTTCTTTATTTCTTGTTTATTGATAATGGTCATTTTAACTGGGATGAGATGATATCTCATTGCATTTCCCTAATTACTAGGGATGTTGAGCATTTTTTAGATACCTGTTGGCCATTTGTACCTCTTCTTTTGTGGAATATCTACTCAGACCATTTGCCCATTTTTAAGTTGGATTTTTTTGGGGGGGCGATTGAGGTTATTAATCCCTTGTCACATGGATAGTTTGCAAATATCTTCTCCCGTTCTATAGGTTGTCTTAACTCTGTTGTTTCCTCTGTTGTGTAGAAACTTTTTAGCTTGATGTTATTTCAATTTTTTTTTTTGCTTTTGTTACTGTGCTTTTGAAGTCTTACCCCAAAAAAATCTTTGCCCAAGTCAATGTCCTGAAGCATTTATCCTATGTTTTCTTATAGTAGTTTCATAGTTTTGGGTCTTACATCTATCTAAGTCTTCAATCTATTTTGATTTGATTTGGTGAGAGATAGGGGTCTAGTTTCTTCTGTATATGGTTATCCAGTTTCTCAGCACCATTTATTGAAGAGACTATCTTTTCACCAATGCATATTTTTGGCAGCTTTGTTTAAAAAAGAGTTGGCTGTAAATGCATAATTCATTTCTGGGTTCTCTATTCTGTTTCATTGGTCTATGTGTCTGTTTTTATACCAGTGCCACGCTATTTTGGTTACTATAGTTTTGTAGTATATTTTAAGTCTGGTAGTGTGCATCCACTAAGCCCTTTAACATGGATTGTCCAAAGAAGCAAGTTGTGACAACCTAGAAATCTCTATTATGAAAAAAAAATAAGCAAGTTGTAATAGAAATCTCTATTATGAGATTTCTAGGTTGTTACAACTTGCTTCTTTGGACAATCCACATTAAATAAGAAATATTATTTTACAGAGGACAGTGCTAACACTATCATCTCTGATGCTTAGATCCATGGTCATGTGCACATGTGTGCACACACACATGCACACCTGTGCGCATAGCACATTTGCATTATAGTATTGCAGTCAAAAGCACATACTAGAGTCAGACTGCCTGGTTCAAAGACTAGCTCCACCACTTGGTATCTATAGCCTTGACTTAGAGCTGAACTTCTTCATGCCTCAATCTCCTCATCTATAAAATGAGGATAATAATGATGTCTATTTTATAGTGTTATTCTGAGGATTAAACAGACTCATATGTGTTAAGCCCTTAGTGCTTGGCTTAACATATAGTAAATGCTTTCTATGTGTTAGCTTATACTCATATTATTGTGTATAGTACTTAATATGTATTCTATATTACATGGACATAAGATGTGCTATAAGGCAACTTAGAAAATATTAGTGAACTTGAATTTTCTGAATAGCAAAAAGATCAGATTTTTATATTGACTGGAGGAATTCACCCTTTGCTTGCTGGCTGACAGTGGGGCTTCCTCATGGCTGTAGCTGGTGGTGGAGGTCACCAAAGCCATCTCATCCCCCATCCTGTGTGCAGATCCACATTAGAGATTTAGTTTTTGAGGTGAAGCCACCATATTTCTAGAAATTTCTAATTAAGATGAGAATCATTTGATACTTTACTTCAGCTCAGCTGAAAGTGAGTGTATTAGTTCATTCTCATAATGCTATAAAGATACTGCCCGAGGCTGAGTAATTTATACAGGAAAGAGGTTTAATTGACTCACAGTTCTGCATGGCCTGGGAGGCCTCAGGAAACTTACAATCATGGCAGAAGGGGTGGCAGGTAAGACTGCATGTGAGGCCCAGGAAAAACTACCACTTATAAAACCGTCAGATCTCATGAGAATTCACTCACTATCATGAAAATAGCATGGGGGAAACTGCCCCCACAATCCAATCACTTTCCTCCCTTGACACATGGGAATTATAATTCAAAATGAGATTTGGGTGGGGACACAGAGCCTAACTGTATCAGTGACTTTGCATGAGGAAAATGAAGGAGGGGTGCGGGTCAGGTTTTGCATGATGGCTAGCACAGGCTCAGGCAGCTAGATTGCTTCAGGTCTAGTGCTCCAAGATAGATGCTTGTGGCGGCCAGAAGCCTTTGGAAAAGGATTCTGAGTCTGAGCCAGGGCACAGTGGTGGAAGCCAGCTGTGATTATAATAATTTTTCACGCATGTGAGAAAGGAGAGGAGTGAGAGGCAGGTTAGGGATTTGTTATCTCTGGAGAAGTATTTCTTAGACATTGCCAGAGAGAAGAGAAAAGCAGATGAGGACTTGAAAATTATTTTGCCTACATCACATTTTGGCCATAAGTTGACTCTGCCCATACCTTCCCATACATATATAGTTTCCTTTTGTATATAACTCTGAAACCAGGTACCCAAGCCATCTGTTTAGCCACAAATCTCCTCTTCTTCAATAAGGTCTCTTCCACTGGGCAGAACCAGGCAGCAGGCAGAGCAACCTGTGGTCCTGGGAACCACCAAAATCTGGGTCTGAGTTCTGATGCTGCCACTTATTAGCTGTGTGACTGCTGGCAAGTTACTTGAGTTTTTGTGGCTCCGTTTTTTCACCTGTAAAAGGGACAAAACATTAGCATGTTCCATTATATAAAAATTAGTCAATAAGTTATGAATATAATTAGTTATTTCAAGTGAAAATGACAATGTGAGGATGTGATTTCACCCCAAATTTTTGACCTTATAAGATATGTCAGAGCTGAGTTAGAAGCTTTAGAGATTCCACATACCTAGATTTTCTTCTTCTACACTATATATATTATATATACTATATATTATACATACTACATATTATATACATATAACATATACTTTTTTTGAGACAGGGTCCAACTGTGTCACCTAGGCTGGAGTGCAGTGGCACAATTACAGCTCACTATAGCCTCTACCTCCTGGGCTCAAGTAATCCTCCCACCTCAGCCTCCTGAGTAGTTGGGACTACAGGCATGCCACCATGCCCAACTAACTTAAAAAAAAAACTTTGTGTAGAGACAGGGTGTCACTATGTTGACCTATGTTGACCAGGCTGGTCTTGAACTCCTAGGCTCAAGTGATTCTTCCAACCCAGCCTCCCAAAATGCTAAGATTACAGGCATGAGCCACCACTCCCGGCCCACAATATTTTAAAAAATTCTAGTTTCTGAAGTGATAGATTGAAAATGTGCATCTGTTAAAATTCAAATAGCTTCTTTCTAACAATCTGATTGCCACATTCTGGATTCATTGGTTGAAATGGTGTGTGTTTATTTGTTTCTATGGTACCTCTCCTTTGCTGATCATGTAAACATCTGAGTCATCTACTTTGTGGGTGGCTTAGCACTGGGACATGTTGAATATTCAAAATTTGGTGTGGGTGGGGCATAGTGGCTCATGCCCGTAATCCCTGCACTTTGGGAAGTCGAGGCAAAAGGATCACTTGAATTCAGGAGTTTGAGACCAGCCAGGCCAACATGGTGAAACCCCATTTCTACTAAAAATACAAAATTAGCCAGGCATGGTGACACACACCTGTAATCCCAGCTACTCGGGAGGCTGAGGTGGGAGAGTTGCTTGAATGCTGGAGGAAGAGGTTACAGTGAGCCAAGATTGTGCCACCACACTCCAGGCTGGGCTACAAAGTGAGACTCCATCTAAAACAAAAAAATAGATGTGTGGGGACCTGAGGATTCTGGTTCCATTGATTCCCTCAGGAGTAACAGCTTTAAGGTGACCCTCTTTCCCATTTGCTTCTCAAAGATTGAAGCTGCGGTCAAGGCTGCCAGAGAAGCCTTTCCCGGCTGGTCATCCCGGAGTCCCCAGGACCGCTCCCGGGTCCTGAACCAGGTGGCGGATTTGCTGGAGCAGTCCCTGGAAGAGTTTGCTCAGGCCGAATCTAAAGACCAAGGTGAGAGTTACCTCTTAATTGTAACATGGGACTCAGGGCATCTCTGATTATTCATGTACCCCTCCTGGGGCCACTGGGCCAACCTATGCACCTGCTCCTCTGGCAATAGTAGAAGTGGAGAGCAAACCTTCCCCTGCTCCAGGCCTGGGAAGGCCAGGACTTGCAGCTGGCTCACCTGTGCCTCATTCAGGTGGCCAGAGAAAGTCACATGGCTGGATCAAAAAGCGGAGGGGCAAAGAAATATTCGCCGACCATTGGATGAAAGGAAATGCAAATATGTACAGCAAAGGGCATGGATATAGGGAGAGATGAAGAACTAGGGCTGATCAGGTAGTCTCCTACTCATCCTAATCAGAGAATTTCAAAGTAAAGATAATCCAAAAAGCAGTGACGCCGTCAGATTATTTAGGATGTTTTCTGATATGTCAGTCACCATTCCACTCCCGATACATTTTCTCATTTTTTCCCCCACTATTTCCCAGAGGTCAGGGTAACGGAGTAAATATCTGTAAATTTTTGCAAGAATATCTGTTAGGATAAGGCAAGAGTTTGTTTTGAGACGAAGTCTCACTCTGCCACCAGGCTGGAGTGCAGTGTTGGGATCTCAGCTCACTGCAACCTCCACCTCCTGGGTTCAAGCGATTCTCCTGCCTCAGCCTCCAGAGGAGCTGGGACTACAGGTGCGTGCCACCACACCCAGCTAATTTTTGTGTTTTTAATAGAGACGGGGTTTCACCATGTTAGCCAGGTGGTCTTGATCTCCTGACCTTGTGATCTGCCTACCTCAGCCTCCCAAAAGAGTTTTAAAAATTACATGTGTGCTATAAACCAACCAAAAAATTAGGAAGCACCCTGAGTCCAAGCCCTTAGAACAAAAGTAGTTCTCTGCTGGTGGTCCTGGACAGTCTCCCTGCATCGCTAAAGAGAACTCAGTAACAGTCCAGGTCAGCTTATGTTTCTCTTTCTGTTCTATCCAGGAGTTAGGATGAGCAGGGCATGTGATGGGCAAGCAGATGACACACAGCATCCTGTGCCAGAGGATGCCCAGCCATCCTTCTGATGACTCTATCATGTGTTGGAAGGTCATGAAACACACATCACATGTGTATAAAAGGGTTTTGTTTTGTGATGTGCAAATACGACTGTCCTAACTCCCATATTTCAATGCCTTTGTCACAGGTACAAAGCCTGGTGATTTTGAATTGCTAGAGTTTGTGTGGGTGAAGTGGTAGAATCTAGCAAATTCATGATGAGAGTGATGTGTTCATTCCTACAAAACAAAGATTGCTGGCTCAGCTTAAAGTCCCACCTCAGTTTCCAACCTTATAGCTAAATATTCTATGGTTTTATCAAACCATGATCAACTCTTTGTGAGGTCAAGGAATGCCTGCCCCAGGCTAGAAGGAATCCAGGCCATTTCAGTGTGAACGGGGACAGGACATGTGTGTGGTGAAAGCTGACAGAGTGTCTCCATTAGCCCACAGTGCTTTCTGTTGTTTGCTTCTTACAGGGAAAACCTTAGCACTGGCAAGAACCATGGACATTCCCCGATCTGTGCAGAACTTCAGGTTCTTCGCTTCCTCCATCCTGCACCACACGTCAGAGTGCACGCAGATGGACCACCTGGGCTGCATGCACTACACAGTGCGGACCCCTGTGGGAGTTGGTAGGTGGCTTTCAGTGAGCGCCCGCCTCCCGGTTCTGCTTACAGATGCTCACAGCATGCTATAGCATTGTCCTCAAGGAACAGGCCAAGGAAAAGGAAGAGCTGATATTTTTCTTTTACCTAAAATCTACTGGCCTCCAAAATCTATTTCTAGTCTACTTTCTTTGTGTTAAATGCCCTACTTTATTTTTTTTTGAGACAGAGTCTCGGTCTGTCACCCAGGCTGGAGTGCAGTGGTGTGATCTTGGCTCACTGCAACCTCAGCTTCCCGGGTTCAAGTGATTCTCCAGTCAGCCTCCTGAGTAGCTGAGACCACAGGTGCATGCCACCATGCCCAGCTAAGTTTTGTATTTTTAGCAGAGACAGGGTTTCACTATGTTGTCCAGGCTGGTCTCGAACTCCTGACTTCAAGTGATCCGCCCTCCTCGGCCTCCCCAAGTGCTATGATTATGGGCATGAGCCACCACACGGGGCCTCATGTTCCCGATTTACTCCTGGAATATTGTCTTGGAAAAACATAGGGAAAAGAATGATACTAAGAGTCAATAGGTAAATGCACATACCAGGATTTTGTTTGTTTGTTTTTTTGCTGTCTATAATTTAAAAAGGAAAAATCAGGCTGGGCTCAGTGGCTCACACCTGTAATCCCAGCACTTTGAGAGGCAGAAGTGGGCAGATCATCGGAGGTCAGGAATTCAAAACCATCCTGGCCAACATGGAGAAACCCCATCTCTACTAAAAATACAAAAATCAGCCAGTGTAGTTGTGTGCAGCTGTAATCCCAGCTACTCGGGAGGCTGAGGCAGGAGAATCTCTTGAACCCGGGAGGTGGAGCTTGCAGTAAGCTGAGATGACGCCGCGGCACTCCAGCCTGGACAACAAGAGAGAAACTCCATCTCAAAAAAACCAAAAAAACAGAAAAAGTATCCTTTAGAATTGTGTGGGAAAGTCATTTAACTTCTATGTGCTTCAGTATCTTATATGAAAAGCTAGAATAATAATTTACTTTCACCTACATATATGTCTATTAAATAAATTAATAAGTGTAGGGCCTGTAGGATGGTGCCAGGTACGTGATAAATAAGCCTGGACTGAGAATTATCTTACTTCATGCATGCCTTTGCCTCTTGACCTTTGGAAGAACTATAAATGTCTGCAATGACTAAGACTGTCCACTAGATGCCACTGTTTCATCGGGGAAAAAACCCTCTGTAATTTGTTCTATTTTATGAATACAAGTTAAAAGGAAAAAAATTGTGACATCCTTTTGCTTTGGTTCTTTGAACCCTTTAGAAATTATGTTCTCAAGACATTGTGGAAAGCTCTACTTCCTCCTAAGAAGTGTACTAATAAGTTTTGCTGCAAAAATACTGTTGTTATTCCCTAAAGAATGGATTTTTCAATGGGAAATTTAATAATATAAAAGATGCATTTGCTTTCATAGCACAGGCTTGGGGCAAGAGTATAAAATAAGGTGAATCTATTTCCTTTCGGAAGGTAGATTTTTATATTTGTGCGTTTTGTGGTTGGAAACCTGGATAGTTTCAGAACATTGCGTGGAGACACATTCTAGATGCTGGTTACGTTACGTATCCCGCAAACCTATTTGGTCAGGGTACAAGTGACAGTCTAGAGAGAATTTTTCTCTAAAAATCTAAACAGTCAAAATGGATGATATCACAATCCATGTGCCAAAGGTTGTGGGCTTTACTGATAGGAGGGCCCTCACAAGGAACACTCAGAACCTACTGGCTCCTATTTTATGAATAATTACATAAAGCTTGAGATCTTATGTCTCAACCCACAACAGATTTGAAATAAAGGTAAAAAAATTTGTTAGAAGAAATAGCAGCCAGACAGGTAAAATAATGAGGAAGGAGATGTTTTTGAAAAGGTAAACTCAGTCTATAAATCTCAAAATGCTTCACATTCTGGAACTGTTTAGTGACAGGTGACCACTCTTTTATTTTTTATTTTTATTTTTTAAGCTCCAGGGTACATGTGCAGGATGTGTGGGTTTGTTACATAGGTAAACATGTGCTATGGTGGTTTGCTTCACCCACCAATCCATCACCTAGGTATCAAGCCCAGCATGCATTAGCTCTTTATCCTAATACTCTTCCCCCTGACCCTCCCCGACAGGCCCCAGTGTGTGTTGCTCCTTTCCCTGTGTCCATGTGTTTTCACTGTTCAGCTCCCACTGATAAGTGAGAACATGTAGTGTTTGGTTTTCTGTTTCTGTGTTAGTTGCTGAGGATGATGGCTTCTACCTTCATCCATGTCCCTGCAAAGGACATGATCTCATTCCTTTTTACGACTGCATAGTACTCCATGGTGGGTACATACCACATTTTCTTTATCCAGTCTATTATTGATGAGCATTTGGGTTGATTTCATGTCTTTGCTATTGTAAATAGCAAAGTGCTGCAATGAACATACATGTACCTGTATCTTTATAATAGAATGATTTATATTCCTTTGGGTATGTGATAGGTCAACTCTTTAGCTCTGGAGTTTATGTTGCTATTGCTCATAATCATGAGCCGTCAAGAAATGAGTAAATCATATTGACTTTACTCTGTTTTAAAAGATACAGTTGCTTTAAATATATTTCAGAATTATTTCTCTGAAGGTGGCTACAAATAAGCAAAGCTTGGGAAGAAGTTAGAAGAGTAAGCTAAGTTTCCTGCAGCATGGAGTTTTGCATTAATAACCCCGCTTGGCCAGGCCACCTCAGAGGGTATGCCATCACTGGCAGTGCTTCTTTCATCCCTTAGCTGGTCTGATCAGCCCCTGGAATTTGCCCCTCTACTTGCTGACCTGGAAGATAGCTCCAGCGATGGCTGCCGGGAACACTGTGATCGCCAAGCCCAGTGAGCTGACGTCAGTGACTGCATGGATGTTGTGCAAACTCCTGGATAAAGCAGGTAACTAGGTGTTGGGGTTGGGGGGCAAGCACAGAGTTGAAGCAAAGTTATAGTTTATGCAGCACAATCGATTCCAGTGACGTCTTGGGCTTTGTCTTTCTGATCCTTTTCTGAGAAATCCTCTGCACCCACAGGGTTCCCTCACCCTGCTTCCTGTCTTCAATGCTACTGCAGGCTAGTTCTGTTCCCCAGGGTGGGTGACTGGCAGCACAATAATGACACAGACTTAAACAGCTCGATCAAATCAAAGACACCAGCCTGCTCCAGAGAGTCAATTTAAATTTAAGTTGGAATCTCAAGTTAAACTTGATGACAGTAAGAATATTGCTAGGTACACCTACAGTTTGCTTAGTTATAAAATACCTTGTAGAAGTAGCCTGATTTCAAGAGATGGAAACATACATCCTTCAGTTTTCCCTGCCTTAGAGACCGCTACTGGAAAGCTGATACAACATGGCCTCTTCCTAGCACATCAAGGCTCACATGTTTGCTCCTTATTCTTTTTCTGCTAATAGTTTATTGGCTGCATGCAGGGTTTTGTTTTGGGGGCGTAGCTCCCCACAGGAACAGGCTGGCACTGTTTGAAGGTAGCAGGCAGGAGACCCCAGCAGCCCCCTGTGAGAAGTCCCCTTAATGTGAAGTATTTTGGCTATGTCTCCCCAGAGCCAGGGCAGGAATGACGGCAGACTGGTGGAGACAGACTCACCGTCTTTCTAGCTGAGTCCTTGCTGCCTTGCAGCCCACAGAGAGGCACTGCTGGGCCCTTGGGTATTCACAGAATGCCTCGTGGGTAAGACTCTATTCCTTGCTCCCGCTTTGAAACACCTTTCTTTGAAGCCCGGACATACACATTAGCTTCCAGTAAACCCTAGCCAGTTCCTTACTCCACAAGGAAGATGATGGCTTAAAACAGAGGCTGTTTAGGGAGTGGCATTGGGCCTTAGGATCCCAGGGTCCTGCAGAGGAATGAGACCTCCCAACCTGGGACTCTCAGTTTTCATCTATGGTGCTCCCAGGCTTCGAGGTGGACCAGGGGTCAGGGAGTGGGGTGGGGGTGTGGTATATGATTTAAATGGCCCAACCCGTCCCCTGTTCCTCCCCTACAAAAGACCGCACAGTCTAATCCCATTCTTTGTAAAATAAAATCCTTGGTGTCTGCAAAGGCACGACATATTTCTTCCCTGCCTGGACTGCAGGTTCCCTAGAATGGACTAGGCCTGGGGCTTATCCTCTGGTGGGACTTGGAGGCAGAGGTGGCGCCACAGACCTGTCTCTCCTGAGACCAAGCACGTCTGGATCCATGATGAGTTATCTTTCCCAACCAGTCTGCCCTGAACCTGGTCTACATGAGAGTTTTCTGTTTCCACCTCTTTGCACAGCATTGATCTTATTTCTTGTGAACAAAGAAGCCCATTAAACTAAGCTAGCCCATCTTTCCTTTCCTCCATGGGCTGACTTTGCTGAACCTTCCTCCCCTGACAAATAGAGAGATTGTCATGTTCACTTTGCTCCTCTCTTGAGCCCTCAGTTTCTCCACTGGGATTGGGAGGAATGCGAACCACATCTATGTCATCTGCTTTAGAGCAATGTAAGAGAAAACTTTAGTAGGGGAGGGAAAAGCGAAAACAACTAATTCATTCTGGATGTTTAAAGAGCTAGCTCCTCTAGTCCTGGGCATTTAAACAGACCTGACAGATAACCTTCCTTTGAAACAAAATCATTTTTAAAAGGTATGGTGGCTCATGCCTGTAATCCCAGCACTTTGGGAGGCTGAGGTGGGTGGATCACCTGAGGTCAGGAGTTCGAGACCAGCCTGGCCAACATGGTGGATCCCTGTCTCTACTAAAAATACAAAAATTAGCCGGGTGTCGTGGTGCACTTCTGTAGTCCCAGCTACTCAGGAGGCTAGGCAGGAGAATCACTTGAACCCGGGAGACAGAGGTGGCAGTGAGCTGAGATCGTGCCACTGCACTCCAGCCTGGGAGACAGCGAGACTCCGTCTCAAAAAAAAAAAAAAAAAAAAAAAAAAAAGTAGACACAGTGAAAACTTCTGTGGGGTTCCTGGAATAGTCATTTTCTTCTTGGGGGGCACCAGATATTTGCCCTCATTCCTGGAGTACCCACTGATTGCATTTTCCTGGCCCTTCCCAATAGGTGTATGGGGGTGGTGGGGAGATGAGGGATGTGTGTGCATGCTGGGGAGGGGGGCAGTGTGCTCTACATAAGCCTAAAATTCTTCTTGTTGCCACCTGCCAAGCCCTGGCATTTGAGGGGCTTCCTTCTTGTCTGTTCTCATCTGTTCCTAACTTGTCTGTGAGCCACCTCCCCTGAGTTTTGCTAAATTGCTATTTATCCATTAAACTGCTTTCCTTCTCTTATCACCAGAATCTCTTCAGGGTTATGGGGCAGATATCTTGAGAAAAATTCCATTATCTTGAGAAAAATTCCATTAATTTCGGGATAAAATGTCAAAATGGTATCGAGAAATAATGGCCAGCCAACATTAGCATCCAAGCCCAAGGGGACGTCATGCAAATGTTAATGCGTCATGGGGAAGGCAATCCGCGGCTGCAGTGAGCTCATTTTACTGTGGGATACATGTGCAGTGCTTCTGTGTTCTCTCTCACCCTCGGCTAAAATACTGCTGTGAACATTAGCAGTGACTCCATTTTTTGCCTTCAGGGTTGCTAAAGCCTCATAGTCTCCGCCTCCTGCACCACGCCGCATCCACCCACATGCACGCCCCGGCATTGGTGGAGATGCGCCCCATCCAGAAAACTGTGGGAAACTTGTCCTTGTTTTCGTCCCATCAGCTACTGGAAGGACTTCTCCTTCCACACTTTGCTTTGCCCCAACCCAGAGCTGGGATGCTCTCACAGGGTGCGGCCACTCCTCTGACAGTGACCTACAGTCCGGGACTGACCTAAGCTAGATTTCAGCAAATGTGCACATTGGGTACAGAGATGCAACCCTTAGAAGTGGGACTCTGGCTGGGTGTGGTGGCTCCCGCCTGTAATCCCAGCACTTTGGGAGGCCCAGGTGGGCGGATCACCTGAGGTCAGGAGTTCAAGACCAACTTAGCTAACATGGTGAAACTCTGTCTCTACAAAAATACAAAAATTAGCCAGGCACGATGGCAGGTGCCTGTAATCCCAGTTACTCAGGAGGCTGAGGCAGGAGAATTGCTTGAACCTGGGAGGCAGAGGTTGCAGTGAGCGGAGATCGCGCCATTGCACTCCAGCCTGGGCAACAGAGCGAGACTCCATCTCAAAACAAAAAAAAAAAAAAGAAAAGAAAAGAAAAGAAAAATGAAGAAGTGGGGCTCTGCCAGGCACCATCAAGACTTAGGGAACCTTCCTACCTGTCTCCTGAGGACTCACTGGGATGGGGCCTTCACTGTAGCTTCAAGGTGATTGGGCCAAGGCTGTGGCTCTGTTGGAGAATGTTCTGGATGATAATGGATCATCAATGTGAAATTAGTATACCTATGATTTATAATTTAAAAACGGATTCTAGGGAAGTGATGGGTTGTATCTAAGGGAGTATGTTTCTAATGAGGAGAGATTCTCTAATCTAGAGCAAAGGGAAGGAAACCAGAAGCAAGGGAGCAGGTCATAAAGCCGAGATGCTGGAAGATTTCTGCACCTACCTTAGGTCAGGCCTGAGGACACAGAGGGAATAAATTCTGCTACCTCTAGGTAAACCCTAAGAACTGCCTAGACACAGCGAGATTATACAGATGACTTTCTTTTTGGACATTATAAAGATGATTAGCTTTTTAAAGCTTCCCCCATTCATGAACCGTTTCTAACTTGAATAATGCACACTAAGCATTCATTCACTCATTCATTTACTTAACAATCATTAACCTGTCAGCTTTGCTACTTACTGGTTGTCACTCAATCTCACTTTGCCTCAGGTTTCTTACCAGTGAATTAAGCTTAATAAAACTACCTACCTCCTAAGGTTGTTGTGAGATCTGAAGGGTGTGAATCACTGACAGCAATGGTGAGTCCAGGCTGGCCATCCTGCAGGCTGGGAAGTGTAGCCTCTGCCCAAAGCGGAGAACAAGTACCTGGAGGAGGGATAAAGGGAACAGAAATTTATGCAGATCAGGGTGGCTGAATATTCATATTCGATAAGATATGGGAGGAGTCATGAATATTTATGAAAGGAGAAACAGGCATGCACAGGTGAGCTTCATGTGTCTTCACTGGATCACGTGCTCAAAAAATGGCAGCCTTAGCATGATCCGAGGGCGGAGTTTTTGGCCATCTGACATCAAAAGGTGAAGCAGGGGACATGAAAACGCTCACTACGTATCCTCGGCAAGTCAGCCAAAACCAGTCCTGAGATGGTGGTTAGTTTTGAGGAAGGGATGCGTTGTGAGACTGGTGAGCTGTCACCTCGAAACTGCAAAGAGGGAGGAAAATTTGGTCGCAGTTTCAGGTGGTTAGCTAGAAGCAATAGAGGAATGAGTTGTTCATTTCTTGTGTTTTAGAGCTGGTTTCTGCTTACACTCAGGAAATAATTTTGGTTAAAGGTTAATAAGGAAGGGTCATATTGTGGCATGTTTGACCTCCCATTCCATCATGATTGGGGACTCAGTTTTTAAGGTTTCTCTGGGATCCCTGTGGCCAAGAGAGGGTCCATTCAGTCAATTGGGGGAGCTTAGGATTTTTTTTTATTTCTCAATGCCAAACTAGGTTGTGGCACAGCGTATACAATGGAGAGCAAAGAACAGATTCTGTCTCTGCCCTTAGCTAGTGTACCTTCTTTTTTTTTTTTTTTGAGACGGAGTTTTGGCTCTTGTTGCCCAGGCTGGGGTGCAATGGCATGATCCTGGCTCACTGCAACCTTCGCCTCCCAGGTTCAAGCAATTCTCCTGCCTCAACCTCCCAAGTAGCTGGATTACAGGCATGTGCCACAATGCCTGGCTAATTTTTTTGTATTTTTAGTAGAGATGGAGTTTCTCCATGGTGGTCAGGCTGGTCTCGAACTCCTGACTTCAGGTGATCCACGTGCCTCAGCCTCCCAAAGTGCTGGGATTACAGGCATGAGCCACACACCTAGCCATTAGTGTACCTTCTAGTTGTATGCAGGCAATGAACAAGTAAGTCCAGAAAACACATTGCATAGGCTGGGCATGGTGGCTCACGCCAGTAATCCCAGTACTTTGGGAGGCCGAAGTAGGCAGATCACTTGAAGTCAGGAGTTAAAGACCAGCCTGGCTAACACAACAAAACCCCCTGTCTACAAAATACAAAAATTAGCTGGGCATGATGGCATGTGCCTGTAATCCCAGCTACTTGAGAGGCTGAGGCAGCAGAATCACTTGAACCCAGGAGGCGGAGGTTGCAGTGAGCTGAGATGGCATCTTTGCACTCCAGCCTGGGTGATAAAGCCAGAATCCATCTCATAAATAAATAAAAAGAAAATGCATTCATAAAAGCATGAAGATGCAGGGTAGCAGAGTCTTGTGATAGAAAAGATCGGGGCACCCATTTTTGGTTGTTGGTGGTACTTGTAAGTTGGCCCTACAGTGTTATGATGCTCTTTATACGGATGATGCACAGGACTTCCAACCTGTAATCCACCCTCCCTGGGGCGCCTTGCCCTGCTCCCCTGGGCCAAGATAGTCTCTTCTTTGCACCTCTGCAGCATGTATACACCTCTCTACTTAATGTTTTCACACTGCATTGTGACTCCTGGACACCAAAATGGAGCAGGGTGCTGCTCCCCTAATGGGCTTGACCTGCCTGAGACTATCTCTGCATCCTCAACCCCTAAGGCCTAGTCAGTATTATGGAATGAATTGTCTAAAATGTGTTCCACCCTGCATCTCTCTAGGGCAAAGCATCCAGAGGAATCCCACCTGGTGTGTACTGTGGGCAGAGGTGATTCTGTGGTTTTTGCTTTGCTATTAAACCACAGGCAGCCATAAAAGTTCCAAGTGTTGTAAAACCCAAGTGCTTCCTCTGTCCCCACCCAGCCCCATTCAAGCGATTGGACTTGGAAGGAGAATTTCCATGTCACTTGAACTCTGCAACATACTGAGGAGAATTACTATAACTGATACTGTTTTCTATCCAGGTGTTCCACCAGGTGTGGTCAATATTGTGTTTGGAACTGGGCTTAGGGTGGGTGAGGCCCTGGTGTCCCATCCAGAGGTGCCTCTGATCTCCTTCACCGGGAGCCAGCCCACCGCTGAGCGGATCACCCAACTGAGTGCTCCCCACTGCAAGAAGCTCTCGCTGGAACTGGGGGGCAAGAATCCTGCCATCATCTTTGAGGATGCCAACCTGGATGAGTGTGTACCGGCAACCGTCAGGTCCAGCTTTGCCAACCAGGTATGTCCCCGGGGGTTCTTCTGCCTTCCCTCCATGGTCCTGTCAAACTGGATCTGTTTCATCACAGTGCAGTGCCTGGGAGTGAGCAGGTCAATCCAGTGCCACTTCTGTGAAAGCAGGATCAGTACATTGTGTGATTCCATTAACTCTCCGCTCAATTTTAGCATTAATTAGTGGCCCTGTAGAATCACAGCTTTGGTTCAGCAAACTCCTCTTCTTGAGTTGAACAACTTTTTTCAGGTGCCAGCCATGGGTGCAATGATCGATTTTGCTGCTCCAAGCATCTCCATTTCTTTATTCACACAGTTGCCCTGGCTTGTCTTTAAGTCTTTTCTTAAACCTCGTCTTTGCTCGTAGTCCAAATGTCCTATTCTCAGTAAAAAACCTTACTCTCATTTCAAAAGTATTCCAAATGCACTCACGCACTGAGTTCTAAATACCCGAACCTGACTAGAGAAGATTTCTCAGCGTGGATTCATGGATCAGCTTCAGGGCATTGCTGTAGCTCCCGAAATTACATAACAGATATTTCTCTGGACTCTGTGGTTTTTGTCAGATTCTTCATGGCTGTGGCATTCCAAAGAGTTAAGAACACTAGACCAGGCCGGGCACGATGGCTCACGCCTGTAATCCTAGCACTTTGGGAGGCCGAGGTGGGCGGATCACGAGGTCAGATCGAGACCATCCTGGCCAACTGGTGAAACCGCATGTTTACTAAAAATGGAAAAATGAGCTGGGTGTGGTGGCGCATGTAGTCCCAGCTATTCAGGAGACTGAGTCAGGAGAACCGCTTGAACCCAGAAGGCAGAGGTTGCTCTGAGCTGAGATCGTGCCACTGCATTGCAGCCTGGCAACTGGAGTTGACTCCGTCTAAAAAAAAAGAAGGGGGACACTAGACCAGATCAACAGTAGGCTGCAAGAAGATGGGAACTGTGCCTGCTTTCGTGTGGCATGTTCAGTGCCAAGGCTTAGAATATCGCCAAGGATATGGCAGGTGTACATAAACACTGGATGATTTTCTTCAAAGGATATTTTTATTTTCACAGAGAATAAAGACATAGGCCAAAGTCTTAGAACTTCATAGACGGAAAGAGCAGTGAGGGAGATATCTGTATTGACCTAACTGAGGTAACATTGAATATTGCATAAACTTTCAAACCTGCATTGCTTCACTGACAAAATCATGTGAGCAATAATGATGTCTTCTAACAGGGTTTTTATGAGCATAGAGTGAAAAATGTTACTTTCAATTATTATCTTCATGATAATAGTAAGTGTAATTATTTCTCTCACTGTAACTCCTAAAGGAAGTAGCTAGAAATATAGTTTCTGGATCAATAGACAATGCACTTTTACAATATGACTAATTTAATCATTAAGTAAGTATCAAGTCAACAATGAAGCCAAGTGTTTTGAAGGCTTAGAGGTAACAACGGAGGGATAAATTCTGTGGTCTGAGAAATGGATCTTAGAGAAAGATGAACTCTGCATTAAACAAGTTCTGAGGGGCTGGGCGCAATGACTCACACCTGTAATCCCAGCACTTTGGGACGCCAAGGTGGGTGGATTACCTGAGGTCAGGAGTTTGAGACCAGCCTGGCCAACATGGCGAAACCCCATCTCTACTGAAAATACAAAAATTAGCCAGGTGTAGTGGCGGGTGTCTGTAACCTCAGCTACTTGGGAGCCGAGATAGGAGAATCTCCTACCTGGAAGTCAGAGGTTGCAGTGAGCCGAGATTGCACCACTGCACTCCAGCCTGGGCAATAAGAGCAAGACCCCGTCTCATAAAAACAAACAAAAAACAAAAACAAAAAACAAATTCTGGGCCGGGTGTGGTGGCTCACATCTGTAATCCCAGAACTTTGAGAGGCCAAGGCAGGTGGATCACCTGGGGTCAGGAGTTCGAGACCATCCTAACATGGAGAAACCCTGTTTCTATTAAAAATACAAAAATTAGCCGGTGTGATGGTGCATGCCTGTAATTTCAGCTACTGGGGAGGTTAGGCAGGAGAATTGCTTGAACCTGGGAGGCAGAGATTGCGGTGAGCCGAGATTATGCTATTGCACTCCAGCCTGGGCAACAAGAGTGAAACTCTGTCTCAAAAAAAGAAACAAAACAGAACAAAAAAACAAATTCTGAGCATGAAGATAAGAAGTGTAAGCTTCTCTCCTACCAGAATTTTGAGAGGATTTGAGTCTGCCCAGAGAACCTTCCTCTTGGAGCTGTTTTAAAATGTCAATGCGGAAAGAGACATATACCTAACGAATTGGCTAATCCAAGGTCACAAATGGATTTTAGGCAAAATAAATAAAGCTGCTTGATTTAGCTGAGTGATGAATTCCATGTAGTGCATATTTCTTCCTTACTTGAATGTAGTTGGCTCTTTTGAAGCATCTCTGTGTGACCTTGGACACATTCAAAACTCCTTTTCCTAACTGTCAACTGGGAAAGCTAACAGATTACAGAATTGTAATGAGGAAAGCACCCTGCAAAGTGTCTGGCTTGACGATAGGCACTCCACAATGACACTGTCCTTTTCTTACTCTCTCCAAAGTCTTCCTTCTGGGTATCTTGGTATGCTTACCAGTGCTTTCTGGGCACTGAGCAACAGGGAACTGAGTAAACCCCTCTAGCTTCTTCGTCACACTCCCTTTCCCTGATGTCACAGGGCACTTGTGCAAATGAAACTATCAAGTGTTTCGACATTTCCCAAGCTAGATATGGAGATGATCCTAACAGCGATCCTGGTTGCAGAAAGAATGTATTATTTCCAAAACATTAACGGTTTAATCTGTTTAATGAACCTTTGTACAAATACCAAGACAATCAGGAGCCTTCTATTTCCTAGGATTGTTGTGAAGACCAAACACAACCATGGTGAAAACACTTATGCATTTATGTACTTGTCATGCATAAATGATGCTTTGAAAGTCTAGAATGTGGTTTGTAAACTGTTAACATGCTGTATCCAAACGATAGGGTTATTTTTCACTGAGAAATCTGTTACAACCCCTCCCCTGCACACTCAGCATCTCTGTTTGATGTCTGTGAGGCGTCTGAAACCCAGTGTGTCCAAGCCCAGCTCCTGCTTCCCTCCCTCTCCCTTCCCACCTCGTGTCTGCCTTTCCAGGGAACAGCACCACCATCCACTCCGTGGCCTACTCTTGTTCTTGCCCTCTCTTTCCATCAACAGGTCTTATCGGTTCTGTCTTTAAGGTATATCCTGAGTCCCATCACTTCTCCAGTGCATCTGTGCCCGCTCCGTCCCACTTTGGAGGTCCTGTGCCCCTGGAAGAATCTGTTGAGCTCACTGGGTCCTTGTCACTCACTCCTCTGCATCTCCATGGATGCCTCCCTGGTCCAAACTACCTACACACATCTGCACTTCTGGAATGTTCTCTTAACTCCTCTGCTCTGTTCCCACACTTGTTTCCTTCCATCCTATTTTCCCACGGCTGCCAGAATGAGCATTTTGAGATGTAAATCCGATCATATTATTCTGCTGCTTAAAACCCTCTCATTTTTTCATGATACTGAGAGTAAAACGTAGTCTCCTTATGAACCCATGAGACTGCACGATAGAGCCTTGCTAGCCTCCTGACCTCCTCTCCTACCACGCACCATGCACCTCCCGTCCCTGCTTCCTCTTCCAGCCTCAGCCCCACCCACCTTCTTGCTTTCTCCTCGTGCACACCAGCTCATTCCTGCTGCAGGTCCTCTGTACTTACTCTGGAGAATTCCCCACTTCCAGATATTTTCCTGTCTCCTGCCTTCACATCAGTCAAGATTCCATGCAAATGCTCCCTCTTTGCAAGTGCCCTCCATGACTCCCTTGTGTAAAATAGCTGCCCCTGCCCCTGCCGTCAGCTTCTATTCCCATCCTCTGCTTAATTTTCTTTTATGGCTTTGATCACAGCCTGAAGTTATATTATTTGTCGAGTTTATTTACTTGTGTTTTTGATTGTCTTTCCCACAAGACTCTGTGTTCCACATGGTGGAGACTTTGTCTTATTTACACCGTACCCCATTGTCTAGACCAGTGCCTGACACATGGCAGGTGCTCAAAAGTGCAGAGTGCTCTATCCATGAAGGAGAGTGTTCCCAGCCTTGTCACTGTTCTCATTCTTGGCAGGGTGAAATCTGCCTCTGTACCAGCAGGATCTTTGTCCAGAAGAGCATCTATAATGAATTTTTAAAGAGATTTGTAGAAGCTACCAGAGAGTGGAAAGTTGGCATTCCCTCTGATCCATTGGCCAGCATGGGTGCTCTGATAAGTAAAGCACATTTGGAGAAAGTAAGTAAATTTCTGGTGTGTAAGTAACAGAATAAGTTCTTATTTGAAGACAAGCTCAGTATGAGCATAGCACACATCAGACTCTGAAATATTTTAGGCTACTACCCCATTTTTGAAAAATAACCTGGGAGAAATTGTCTGTGGACACAGAGTCTAAACATTGTGGATATAAATATGCAAACGCAGTCCCGGTGAAAGCAGCATCCACATGAAATTAGTGAACTTGAGAAGTCAGCATGGAGATACCACCAGTAGAGAGGAGAAGCCAAATTTCAAAACATATAGATCAGCTAATAAGGGTGACATGGGAGAGTGCCAGTGATCTCCATAGGCAAACATTCTCTTTGGAAAAGGCCCACCTCTGTTTATAACAGATGGGATTCCGGAAGTGCCAACGCAAACAATCCAAACTGTGTAATCTTTAGTCAGTGGGGGACCAGGGGTGACCCATCTGGAAGAAACCACTGGTAGTCTCTGAGTGATTGATGAAATTCAGATCTTCAGGGTCATTTTTTTTTTTTTTTTAAAGCAGATCTGGCCTTTGACTACAATTTAGGGTTATTTTAATTTATTGCCAGATGTGACTCCCAAAATAAGTCATACATTTTGGAGTTAGAAGGACTCTGCTTTCAGCTGAGGGCCATTGAGGGAAACTTGTCCCCATCAGCCAGCCAATGAGAGACAGAGCGTTTACGTAAGTTCACAGAACTCCCTGACACTGCACAGCGCACTCCCACATTGACTATATTTAACTTTGACTTTCAGGACACTGCAACACAGTTGCCTGCAGATGGAAAGATGAAGTAGCTTGAAGGCCTGTCTTTATTTCTTCTGTTTTCTCAGTGAAATAGGCATCAGGGTGAGGAGGGGAAACGGTATTGGAGGTTTCCAGAGGGAGGAGAGGGTATGAAATAATCTCGCAGTAGGTCAGGAGAGAGAAAGGACTGGGAAGTGACAAAGTTATTAGCAGAGCAGCTCAAAGGGCTCACTTGAGGCCTGTGGTCATTTATTTAAAGTGAGGCTGACCAGCATGGTGTGTTTTTCTCCAGCTAAATTAATCTACAAGATTGCAGGTACATAGGCAGCGTGGACAGTCCTTCATGGAGTGAAGATTTTCCAGGTGCAAGAAACTCCCTTGTTCTCTCTCCTCCTGGCTCTTTTAGACACGAGGGCTCCCTGCCTGCCTGCCCACACCTGCAAATGACTGGTGAAAAACAATGTTAGTGTGCTCTGGACTGCTTCCTGGGAAACAGGAAGGGGCGGAACGAAAGTTAAGCTCCTGGAAGCATCTTTCTGCAGGCTCAGGCGGTAGTGCAGTGTGAGGTTCCCTGTGTAATTCACTCACTCAGAATTTCAAAGTTCTTTCTGTTTCAACCCAACAGATACACTATTTTTTTCTATTTTAGTTGCTGCCATAATGACTATTTTAGTTACCCAGTGAGAGAATTCATATTAGTGAAACAAATAAAAGTACTGACTTTTCTGTATCAGTTGAATGATCCTCTTTGTCTCTCTGTCTCTGTCTCTCTCTCTGTATATGTGTGTGTGAGAGAGAGAGAGAGAGAGAGAAAGGAGAGAGAGAAATTGATGCCACACTTTGATTCATATTGGTACCTATGGCTTTTCTCTGTGGTACTGTAAATATTTGTCTTCAATATGTTGTAATTTCTGTGGACTTTCATACCATATTTTTGATGCCTAGTATTAAATATTTAATATTGTGATGACTTATACAAGATGCTAATAAGTTCTCATAATTTATTAGTATAAATTGCAGATTTTATGTGTTTATAAAATGTAACACTAGATAGATCGATCACATGCTCTCACCTTTAAAACCACTCCAGGAGCCCTCTCTTTAACCTGCTCTCCTGTCCTGAGCCCACTGGAGGCCCACCTGAAGGTATTTCTGTCCTCTGACAACAGGTGGCCTCAGGTGGTCTGAATTTCCTCTGCTCCACATGGACTACAAGACCTCTCTCTACTGAGCCTTGGTTCCTTTCAGTGGAGAATGGTAATCAAGGCCAGCATCTGAGCTGAAGGGTGTTCCATTAGGGGATTTCCTATTACACAACAAGTGGCCCAATGACATCCAAGAAGGGGTGGCTTAAAACCTTGTGGTGCTTCACACACACTGCCCTTACCCTCCTTTTTTTTTTTTTTTGAGATGGAATCTTGCTCTATTGCCTAGGTTGGAGGGCAGTGGCACAATCTTGCTTCACTGCAACCTTCACCTCCCGGGTTCAAGCGATTCTTCTGCCTCAGCCTCCCAAGTAGTTGGGACTACACGTGCATCCCACCATGCCCAGCTAATTTTTGTATTTTTAGTAGAGATGGGGTTTCACCATGTTGGCCAGGCTGATCTTGATCTCCTGACCTCAGGTGATCCACCCGCCCCCGCCCCGTGGCCTCCCAAAGTGCTGGGGTTACAGGTGTGAGCCACAATGCCTGGCCACACTGCTTTTTTTTAAGAAGGTTCCTGGTCAGTTGCAGTGGCTTATGCCTATAATCCCAGCAGTTTTGAAGGCTGAGGCGAGTGGATCATTTGGGGTCAGGAGTTCAAGACCGGTGTGGCCAACATGGTGAAACCCTGTCTCTACTAAAAATATAAAAATTAGCTGGGCGGCAATGGCCTGTGCCTGTAATCCCAGCTACTTGGGAGGCTGAGGCAGGAGAATCGCTTGAGCCTGGGAGGTGGAGGTTGCAGATTGTGCCACTGCACTCCAGTGTGGGTGACACAGTGAGACACTGTCTCAAAAAAAAAAAAAAATAATAAGAGTCCTGAGTCCATTCTGACATTTCCAATGTAGCTAAATTACCTTTTAAACCTTGTTCTGATGTCATAGTTATTTCATTACTGGTGATCATGTGTCACGCTGTTTGGTCAGTCAATGCCTAAGTCTTTGGACTAACCTAAGAAACCGGCTACGATCTGTCCCATTACCTCTGCGCCCTTCCCTTTCCTCATTCCATTACTGCACACTGGCCTTCCTGTCCTTCCTGGAAAACACCAGGCCCTCTTCTGCTACTTGGCCCCTGCTCCTGTTGCTCACGCTGCCTGGAATGCTCTTCCTCCAGAGGTATGCGTGGCTCTCTCCTTCCCCTTCTTAGAGCACATGTCACCTGAATGAGGGCTTGCCTGCCTGCCCTATATACAGTGGTACCTTTTAAAACTTGGACTTTGGAGCTTTTTCTCTATGGTTCTCACTGTCATCTGACATGCAATATATATGTCTTATCCCTTTACTATCTTCCCTGGACTAGAATGTCAGCTTCATGGTCAGTGTTATTCACTGCTCTATCTTTAGTCTCTAGAAAGCTCCTGGGACATGGTAGGTGCATATTCATTGGGTGAATGACTGAATTAACACCACGTGATGTGTTCTAGATATGATATATCTCTCTAATTTAAGGTATCCATTTTTCTTGAATTCTTCTTGATCCTTGGCTTAAACTCTCTGGAATTGGGTCCAAAATGTACAGGTCCTGGCCATCTCTGGCCAGCATGACTCAGCATCAAGACTCTGAAAGGAAAAACAAAATAAACACAAAAGCTAAAACCCAGCCTTTCTCCAAGAAAACACTTGAAAACGTGTAAGCATGGAGCCTCCAGTATCACTGAGCACTAAATCATAACAACGATAAAGGGCCTGATAGACACATGTGTGCCTTGGAGGTTTGGCTTAAAATTCCCCTTTAACTCTTCATCATTGGTACAAATATTGGTGATTTCAGCTTAGCTCACAAGTAATTTCAGTATCTCATTCTAGTTTTCTAAAAACTTTTGGCCAAATATGGATCTTCAATACCTCAATAGTATACAAATCTAACTTTTTAAATGCCCATTAGGAATCTCAAAAAATACATCTAGATTATTATCAAAAATAATTTTGGATTTCTACAGCATTGCTACAAATATACAAGTGAAAAAATTTCTACAGGTATATATTTCTCCATGGTTCCTGTGTTTCTCAAGAATCAACTTATTGAAAAGGTACCAAAATATTTCTATTATAGCACATTTTAGTTAAAGACACAATTCGCATTGCATTTGGAAGCCTCACAAATTCTCCAACTTTAGTTTTGTGTTTTGGTGATTCCTAGTAGTTTTCATCACCTGTAAAGTAAACACAGAATTTAGCAAGTTTAGGTGTCAGACTATTTCAGCATAAAATATCCATGTTTTTCCCTCGAGTAAAATATATACCCTGAACATTGTGTCTGTGAGTGACTCCACAGAGAGGGCCTAGATTACCTTTCCTTCAGTAGGTTTGTGATTAGAATCTTTCAACCTAAAGTAACAACATAGAGAAGGACTCTCTAACTAAATAAAAGTGACTTTTTTGGGAATGAATGCCAGAAGATTACAAACTGGGATATGTGTGTTGTGATGGATTCTGGGGCTAACCAGGAAGGTGAAGGAAGATAAAGGTTTTTAAAGGTAAAATGAGGAAGGTGATAGAATGTTGTTTTGAAATAATCATCGTTGGCTGTAAGGATCAATAATAACGGTTATTTATTATTGTTTTTATTATTATTTTGAGACGGAGTCTCATTCTGTCACCAGGCTGGAGTGCAGTGGCATGATCTCGGCTCACTGCCACCTCCGCCTCCCGGGTTTAAGCGATTCTCCTTTAGCCTCCTGAGTAGCTGGGATTACAGGCATGCACCACCACGTCCAGCTAATTTTTGTATTTTCAGTAGAGATGGGGTTTCACCATGTTGGCCAGGCTGGTCTCAATTTCTTGACCTTGTGATCCACCTACCTCAGTGTCCCAAAGTCCTGGGATTACAGGCATGAGCCACTGTGCCTGGCAGGGCTGATTTATTATGAAACGGGGGCTCCAGTCCAAGGTTGAACGGACAGTGCTGTATAAACATCCTTGTAGAAGTATTTTTTGGGCAAGGCTGTTGTGGCCTTTGTGCAAGGTTGTGGTTTTGGTCGAGTTTCTTGTGGTAGTTTTTGTTATCAGGCCAATATATGTGAGGACCCTGTCCATGGCAGGTGGTAGCTGAGGACTCAGTTTGCAAGGGCGTGTCGCAGTAGCACCGGCGTGCAGGTGGGAGGGACGCCCTACTCTAGGTTTCTGAAGCCATGCCCTTCTCTGGCCACCCTCCCTCTGCCTCAGCCCCGCTCCCTGATTGGATTTTGTCAAGCAAGTTCTTAACTGAATCCAAACTAAGACATGCGGGGAGAGTCTGGTTTCCCTCGGGCTCGCCTTGTCATGGCCAGGTCCCAGCTGTGCCTACAGGGAATCGGGGGACCTAGAGCACTTCGCTGGGCTTGATCACAATGACTCCCAGGAAAAAGATTCTCCTGTCAGAGCTCCTCATATTTTTACAACTGACTTTCATCCCTTGCACCTCCCTAAATAAATTTACCTTAGCATTCCTTATATCACCTCATCTTATACACCGTTTTTTTTTTTTTTTTTGCCAACCCCATCTTCGCCTAAAGGAAGGAGAAATGGGAAAACCACCATTCTTCATTATTTCTAGCACCATAGCTGCAGAAGCTGTGGACAAAAACCAAGATTTCTAATCGATCTAAACCCCTTATTATATTCAGTATTTTTTAAAACTTGAAATATTGGCAAAGCCCTGGACATGGTGCCAGCTTTTCCTATACATATCTAATTCCAGAAATGTCATCTTCTACTAAACCAAATTATGCCTGAAAAGCACGCATCTGTTTCACATATTAGTTGTGTTATCTTAATATTATTTCAATTTAGTATATACTTAGGTGCTATGGATCACTTTGGAAATGATGAATCTTAGCAGTTATCATTTTTTTCTGACCACATTAAAATATAAAGCCATAAACTCATATTTAGCTGTTAAACAAAACTTTGGAAAGACCCTAGATATTTTTACCATTGAATGCTTTCTGTCTCAGCCAAAAAAAAAAATTTTTTTTTTTTAAAATAAACCTTTGCAGGGCCTGGTGGCACATGCCTGTAATCCTAGCACTTTGGGAGGCTGAGTCAGGAGGATCCCTTGAGCCCAGGTGTTTCAGGGCAGCCTGGGCAACATGGCAAAACCCTGTCTCTACAAAATATACAAAAAATTTAGCCAGGTTTGGTGGTGTGTGCCTGTAGTCCCAGCTACTCAGGAGGCTGAGGCAGGAAGATGACCTGAACCCCAGGAGGTCAAGGTTGCAGTAAGCTGAGATAACGTCACTGCACTCCAGCCTGGGCAACGGTGAGACACTGTCTGAAAAAATAAATAAGCTTCTACTTTGTAATAGTTTAAGATTTACAGAAAGTTTCAAAGATAAGGCAGAGAGTCTTTATATCCACTCACCCAATTTTTCCTGCTGTTG
Source organism: Cheracebus regulus (assembly GCA_963574635.1). Taxonomy (NCBI): domain Eukaryota; kingdom Metazoa; phylum Chordata; class Mammalia; order Primates; family Pitheciidae; genus Cheracebus; species Cheracebus regulus. The sequence goes on along the minus strand of CAUYQU010040249.1, from coordinate 21,565 downwards.
GCATCTTACAGTCTTAAGGTACATCTGTTCATGCTAAGAAACCAGCACATTACTATTAACTCAACTGAAGACTTTTCAATCAACTACTTTTGATTTTCTGCTTGATCCTTATAGAAAATAATTTTTAACAACTATCCTTACTAAAATTAAGTATAACTAAATAGTTTGCACTCATCTCAGAAAGCTTCAACGTTCTACCGCTTCAAAGGAGAAAGATTTTGTACTTGGTTAGAAAGTTATTTACTGTTAGGCCAGGCACAGTGGCTTATGCCTGTAATCCCAGCACTTTGGGAGGCTGAGGAGGGCAGATCACTTGAGGTCAGGAGTTCAAGACTAGCCTGGCCAACAGGAGTTCAATACACAAAGTAGCCCCAGCTATTTGGGAGGCTGAGGCAGGAGAATTGCTTGAACCCGGGAGGCAGAGGTTGCAGTGAGCTGAGATCACAACACTGCACTCCAGCCTGAGTGGCAGAACGAGACGCTGTCTCAAAAAAAAAGTTATTCACTGCTAAAAGCTTGAAAATAGTACTTATCATCAGCCCATTTCTTCAAGAGAAGAACAATAAAGATGGTATTTCCATAACCACAGCACGTTTAAAACTGCTGGTATCTATGTAGCTTGCCTTAGTTTGTCATTTTCTCTGTCTGATCCCCACACATAGAGTAGAACTCTTCTCAGCTCTGCCTGCAACGCCTCTTCTGTATAAAGCCTCAGGAGGACCTAGTTTCTGCTGGGAAGCAGCCTGCTGACCCCATCTTACTGTGGCTTAGAGCATAGCTGGGCCACTTTGAGTGTGTGCCCCGACGAAGTGAGATATGGCTTTGCACTGAGTGAGTCTCCCACCAGCTGGATTCCTCATGGAGCTTTCAGCTCAGTTCCGGTGAGAAAGCCCTGCTGTGTCTGCCTTTTGGGAGAGAGCTCATAGAAACAACTGAGAAATGTTAAGTATGGCCTCTTCAGATTGTGACTCCAGTTCCGTGTGCCAAACCATCTGGGCTGGTCATCTTTCCTCCCCTTTCCCCAGAAAGCTTTGGGGCTGTGTACCCAGGAAGACTGGGCTGCCATCTGCATTCCAGCACCCTCTGCCCCTGCCATGTGTCTTTGTCTTCTCCAAATCAAATTGGACATGTGGAGTCTGGAGTTTCCTTTCCATACTACTCTGCGTGATTGCCACAATAGGTGGTGATGCCGTTGGTGAAAAAATTCAATTAGAATATGTAAAAGTTGGTTTGTAATGGACCAAGGCTCAGGGACTTAGGGAGCTATGGCCTGCTCCTAATTGGAGGTATGACTTCCCAGGGCCCTAGTGACTCCATGGGGATATGCAGTAACCTACAGGGGATTCTGTCCTTGTGGGATGAAGATAAGGCTCCCTTTGCCTGGTCACAGGGTTGCTTTTTGTTTTTCTTCCTGCCTCCTGAATCCTTCCTTACTTGACACTAGGGAGAATCTGGCTGTGTGCCTGCCTGCCCAAAGATGCAAACAACTGTAGAGAGAGAATTCTGGAGGTTTACAATGAGGCTGGAGAAAGCACAGAGGAAGCTGATGGGTGCATCCCCTACTAGGGCCAGGCTTGAGACCTAACTAAGGCCACTGTTTCAGTTTCCTGTCCTCTGTTATCAGATAAAAACCTGACCTACAGAATCAGGGGCACCGGTAAGGTCTCTCAGCTAATAAGTGTCAGGTCAGTCATTTCATCGTCTTTACCAACATCATCACAACAGAAGCTGACATTCAAAAGGGCTTGCTATGTGCCAGGCGCCATGCTAAACGTTTTGTATATATTATTTAATCCTCTCAAGAGCCCTATGAATTAGTGACTGTGTTAATTCTATGTTTCCAATGAGGAAACTGAGGCATAGAAAATCTAAAAGCCCTCAGCTAGTAAATGGGTGAACTGGGATTTGAATACGGTTTGGCTCTCGGGGTTACTCTTGTAACCTCTGTACTCTAATTTTATGTGTAAAGCTACTGAATACTTTTCTCTCTACTCAAGAAAAAGTTTTATAATAATTTCTTACATTTATAGCATATTACTAGTCATGGTTTTTTATTGAAATCTCTGTTCCTGAGCTGCTAGGGTAGATATCATTCTATCATCTAGTAAGACTTTCTCTGGGAAATGAGTTCAATTTAGTGAGTCACCTTATATATTAAATGTTTTGATAAGTTTGCAATTTGAAGACTGACACTTCTCTTTATCTTTTATCATTCCAAGAGCTTCTGAGAGATGAATCATGTGATCTCATTCAGACATAAAGCCAGGTACTCCTCGTGCTGTGTGGAATCACTGGCCAAGTCCAGGCTGCTGCATCCCAGCAGGGCCTCCGGACAGCTGCGCCCCAATTCCCCCGTTCACACAGGACGCTCACCTTTGGAACCTTCTAATTAGTGTGGATGAGTTATTTTCAAAAAAAGAAAGAGTAGGGATCAAGAGAGGTGCAAACCTATTTTAGTTTCTACCCACAAACTAGAACAGCATATTTTCTAGGAAAGCTTTCAGATCACTATGGATGTTGGGGGTGGAGCTTAATGGAAGGGAGTGTAAATCTGTACCAAATGTTCTATTTTTTTTTTTTAAAAAAAGGCTTGAGCTGGGTGTGGTGGTTCATTCCTGTAATCCCAGCATTTTGGGAGGATCACTTGAGACCAGGAGTTGAAGGCCAGCTTGGGCAACATAGCACGACTCCGCTGCTATAGGAAATAAAAAAAAAAAAAAAAAAGAATCAGGGTGATGACTTGTGTCTGTAGCCCCAGTTAATCAAGAGGCTGAGGTGGGAGGATTTCTTCAGGCCAGGAGTCGCCAAGGCTGCAGCAAGCCATGGTCGTGCCACTGCATTGCAGCCTGGGTGACAGAGTGAGATACTGCTTCTAAAAAAAAGTCTTTAACTTCATGGGTTATTAATTCTACAAACTGGGAGCAAATTTAATAATAGAATAATATTACCTCTGTTTTACATGGAACACATACATATAGTTCTACACTAAATATACTTCTACAGTGGAACTATACATGGAGTTCTAATCTAATCCTGGGGCAGAATGCTTGATAGATAAGTAAAAATCCAAAACATTATTGCAAAATGTACCCTGTCTTTGGTTTGCTTCTTTACTGCTGTTCTATATTTTTACTTTTTAGGACTACTTTTATACTTGTCTTTTGCTTATAATACTCCTTGGGGTAGAAAAACATGTAATTATGACTTCAGCAATGTTTATATATATAATTATTATAATGAGTTATTTCTACAACCATTGTCAACAAACATCTGTCATGTCTGAGTCACTGAGTTAACATGCTACATAATTTATTTCACATTATAGTTAGATATATTATATATATATACACACATTATATATCTAACTATAATTTGAAAATATATTACCTAGATATATTTTCAGAGTATATTCAGTAATGAGACTAGAAATTAGAAATGATTTGTTCTGGAAGCTCAGCTATTAAAGGGCATCCTGGCCTTGAACTAAAAAATCTTACACATCTTCTCTTCCCATTTTCTGCAAGGGACATAGCTCTCAAAAAGGGAGAAAATATCCTTTTGTGCATTTAGCTACAGAATATACCTGAGTGTGAATTCTAACTTCACTGTTTGTTAGCTCTATGAACCATTTATATATTTTTACACCTAATTATACTACCAGCAAATAGAAGATAATAATAGATTAACAATAGCTAATCAAGTTTTGAGACAATCAAGTGAGATTGTATGAAAAGCACTTATCTGAGTTCCCGGCACTTAGACATTAAATAATTACTTCCCTCCCTTTGTATGAAGGGTGAAGGCCCAAATGATGGTTAGAGCGCCCCTGTCCTCTGGCTCAGCAGCTGAGTGATAAGATAATCAACGCTAGATTCCTTAGAAATGACCTTATCCCTCCTTCCATGATGATTAGAAAACATAGAATTTTCTGCTGATTTGTGTGAAGCCACATGGTAAGACAGTGCTAATTATGATTTTTACCCACGCAGGTCAGAAGTTATGTCAAGAAAGCTCTTGCTGAAGGTGCCCAGATTCGGTGCGGTGAGGGAGTGGATAAGTTGAGCCTCCCCACTAGGAACCAGGCGGGATACTTTATGCTTCCCACGGTGATAACAGACATTAAGGATGAATCCTGCTGCATGACGGAAGAGATATTTGGTCCAGTGACGTGTGTCGTCCCCTTTGATAGTGAAGAGGAGGTGATTGAAAGAGCCAACAGCGTCAAGTATGGGCTGGCGGCTACGGTGTGGTCCAGCAATGTGGGGCGCATCCACCGGGTGGCTAAGAAGCTGCAGTCCGGCTTGGTCTGGACCAACTGCTGGCTCATCAGGGAGCTGAATCTTCCTTTCGGAGGGATGAAGAGTTCTGGAATAGGTAGAGAAGGAGCCAAGGACTCTTATGACTTCTTCACTGAGATCAAAACCATTACCATTAAGCACTGATCTTCGCTTAATGGCGGAGCCTCTAAGGCCAATGCCTGGCTGCAGAGATCAGTTGTTCAGTGTGGTGAATGAAAATCATGGCATGAATTCCAGCTACGTCTTGACTTGGCAGAAGGTTATCTCTAGCTTATCTTCAGTTCTTAGTAATTTTACCCCCTAGTGAAGAGATACTGTCTATTTTCAATGTGGACTTAGAAGAAAAGACTTCTAAATAGGAAGACAGAACAAAGATACCAAACAGTTGTCAAGCTGCCTCCCAGGTTATGTTTCCATAGTATTTCTTTCATCATCTTCATTGAACTCTTGGGAATCTCCAGATAATCAGATTATTTCATTTGCAAGTATATAGTAAATTAAAAACAAATCTATAGTCAGGTGCAGTGCCTCATACCTATAATCCCAGCACTTTGGGAGGCCAAGGCGGGTGGATCACTTGAGTCCAGGAGTTTGAGACCAGCCCAGGCAACATGGTGAAATCCTGTCTTTACCAAAAATTTAAAAATTAGCTGGGCATGGTGCCCTCTGCCTATAGCCCCAGCTACTTGGGAGGCTGAGGTGGGAGGATCACTTGAGCCCAGGATGTTGAGGCTGCAGTGAACCGTGATCATGCCACTGCACTCCAGCCTGGGGGACAGAGTGAGACCTTGTCTTTAAAAACAAGCTACAAAGCCAAAGCAAAAAGAAGCAGCCATAATTAGCTATCTTTGGAGAGATTATGGGGATGTTCTTCTTGTCTATTAGCCACTAGCATGACTAATTGATCATTGATTGTACTTCATTACATAAGAGGGCAGTGAATGTCTGGAGTTTGTTAGGGGAAGCCTATGTGGTAAGCTCTACTAAATATATCTGTACAAGGATGAAGAAAAACAAAATAACTACTACTTTTGGAGGAAACTTGAAACAAGAAGAGGACATAGTTTGATCTATTCCTGTGGTCAAACCTAATCAATTCCATTGCTTGGTGTATGCATCTAATGAGGCTTACAACTTACTAACCCCAAAAGAAGCAATAAATGTTAGCAATTTTAGTAACCAGTATGGCCAGTATCTTATTTTTGAATGCCTTCCTCCTTATCTCCATCTTCTTAAAAGTATGGACGTTTTAATGAGTAATAAAGATTTCAAATGCTGCTTTTTTTTTTTGGCTCCCCAGATGATCACAGGAGAAAACTGAGGTTTACAGAGGTTGAGCAATATATCCAAGGTCACACACATGGTATGAGTAGAGGTAGGGTTTGAACCCGGGACTTTCAGGCTCCAAAACCCAGGATCTCTCACTGCCTTCCACCTGCCTTAGCTGGTGCTCAAGAAGCAGTGAAGTACCTGTGGTTCCTGGGACACATTGTGTTGAGTCTCCCCTTCAAGTCTTCCTGTTTTACCTCCCCCGTCCTCTCTCCTACCTGCCTCCATTTCAAGGCCCTTCTCAGTGGCCATGCAATTCAGGAGCACCTCCAGCATGGGCCTTCCTACACTGATGGGAGTGATCTGTTTGCATGTCTGTCTCCGTAACTGGACAGGAGTGCTGAAGGCCGAGGCTGCTGGTGCCACACTCTGAAGAGTCTCAATTCATAGCACAGTGGCTGGCATACAGCAGGTGCTCAAAGCAAGTTCTGAGAAGGGAACAAAATCTTCCTGATGCTCTGGGGTATTTGTTCCATGGTTTGTGTGTGTGTGGTTGGGGGTGATGATAGGGGAAGACCAAGCTTTCTAATTTTGCTTAGGATTTCAGCTATATTGGCTTGCTTGCAGATACTGAGAAATAAAAGCCAGCCCCTTTCAGATAAAGTGATGGTGTTGGATTATACCTGGTTCTAGATTCTACCTTCCTTTCTCCTTTTCTCGCCTCTTCTCTTCCTCAGCTGAGTTCCCTTGACCTTAATCACTTCAGTGCAGAACCAATTTGAACATCAGCCGGAGGAATTTCAGCAACATTAGTCTCTAGGAATCTGCATCTTTACTCTTGTAAATGGTCTGGCCGAAGCTTATCCTTATTCCTGAGACCCAAACGATATCTTGATTCCAAATACTAACAACTGACTCATTGCTCCCTGTGCCTGGACAGCCCCTCCCACCCGCTGACTTTGTGCAGGAGACTGTCCTCCCTAGGGCTCGGAGCCAGCTCTGCTCCTGTTGGTTCCTGTCTTGGCCCTGGGTCCTGCCTGCAGAGGGGCTTGCTTCCAGCCGACAGACATCCTGGATGCCATTTCCCTACTTCTGGGTCTTTCGGACCTCTAAAACGCCTGCTGGGCTCACAACGCAGCTTTTCATTAATGCATTTTCTTCCAGCCAACTCTCATCTATCTCAGTTGTTATAATCATTGTCGGAGTCTTAGCACCTCAGCTAGAACTTTCCTAGTTTTGTTCCAGCCTCTTCAAGTGAGTGAGTACGGATCCAAGACTGTCCTCCTCCCAGGCCATCCATGCAGTCTCACGTCCCCACAGCAGCTGAGGCGCCACTCCATTCTGTGCCTACACTGCGGCAGAGTCCCAAGGCACCGGTGAATCCTAGCTTGGGGCTTCCACGCCCCTGCTGTACTGTGCTCAGAACTGACGATAGAATTGGGGTGAAGGTGTCCACAGGGGCTTTATTTTTAAGCTAATTGATGAGCACATAAGTGTTTCCTATATTATTTCATAAGTCAGAATTATTCATATACCAAAAAAGGAAAGTGGATCCTATTGAAGGGATAGCCAGGAACAGGCTGAGAAGAGAAGCCGAGAGAAGGTGGGAGAGACCCCTCCTGGCAGAGTGCAGAGATCCCAAGCTTGAGGCTCAGGGATGAACAGCAGCTGAGGAGCAGTGCTTCTTAGATGTGGATGTGCTCCTGAATCACCAAGGACTCTGTTAAAATGCAGATTTGGATTCAGTAATTCTGTGGTGAGACCTGAGATTGCACTTGGAGTGTCGAGGAATTAGAAGACACTGATTAGAAGACAGGTGCCTCTGGCTGGGCGCCGTGGCTCACACCTGTAATCTCAGCACTTTGGGAGGTCGAGGCGGATGGATCATCTGAGGTTGGGAGTTCGAGACCAGCCTGACCCCATCTCTACTAAAAATACAAAATGAGCTGGGCGTAGTGGCACATGCCTGTGGTCCTAACTACTCAGGAGGCTGAGGCAGGAGAATCGCTTGAACCCGGGAGGTGGAGGTTGCGGTAAGCTGATATCACACCATTGCACTCCAGCCTGGGGAATAAGAGTAAAACTCCATTTCAAAAAAAAAAAAAAAGAAGACAGGTGCTTCCTCTAGGTTTCAGGAGCAGCTGGCTACACTTGCTCCCTATCGGAGACTAGGTAGTCTTCCCAGGAATGCCTCTAACGAGGCTCTAGGCAGAAAACCTGAGATAGCTCAGGACCTTCCGTGCAACGCTGGCAGGAGGAAGGGAGATGCAGCCCCACCTCGGAGTGAGACGCACTGTAGAATTTCACCAACCAAGGCAAAGTCCTCCTCACTGGTAGGTAGTTAATGAGGGTGCAAGCTGAACTCTCCACACATCTTAGAAAGAAGCTTCTTTTCTTCAGAAAATGGGGATTTAGTCACCCATTCAGCAACGGGTCTTAGGGGTAAACTGTTTTTCCAAACTGCGAAAAATAACTTTGTCAATTACTCGTGCTAATCAACAATATTGTTTTGGTATTTTTGTCGTTGTTTTTGTTGTTGTCGTTGTTTTGAGTCAGAGTCTTGTTCTGTCACCCAGGCTGGAGTGCAATGGCACAATCTTGGCCCACTGTCACCTCCGCCTCCTGGGTTCAAGCCATTCTTGAGCCTCAGCCTCCTGAGAAACTGGGATTACAGGCACCCACCACCACACCTGGCTAATTACTGTATTTTTATTAGAGATAGGGTTTCATCATGTTAGCCAGGCTGATCTCAAAGTCCTGACCTCAAATGATCCACCTACCTTGGCCTCCCAAAGTGTTGGGACTACAGGCATGAGCCACCACATCCAGCCAACAATATCGTTGTTATTTTAAAAATTACTGGCCAGAGCTGGGTGTGGTGGCTCATGCCTGTAATCCAAAGCAGACCATGAGGTCAGGAGATCAAGACCATATTCGCTAACATGGTGAAACCCTGTCTCTACTAAAAATACAAAAACTAGCCAGGGGTGGTGGCGTATGCTTGTAGTTCCAGCTACCCGGGAGGCTGAGGCAGGAGAATTGCTTGAACCAGGGAGTCGGAGGTTGCAGTGAGCTGAGAACGCACCACTACATTTCAGCCTGAAGACAGAGTGAAATTCCATCTCAAAAAAAAAAAAAAATAAATTACTGGTGAGGCACGGTGGCTTATGCCTGTAATCCCAGCACTTTGGGAGGCCGAGGTGGGTGGATTACCTGTGGTCAGGAGTTTGAGACAAGCCTGCCCAACATGGTGAAACTCCATCTCTACTAAAAATACAAAAAATTAGCTAAGTGTGGTGGCACACGCTTGTAATCCTAGCTACTTGGGAGGCTGAGGCAGGAGAATTGCTTAAGCCTGGGAGGCAGAGGTTACAGTGAGTGAAGATCATGCCACTGCACTCCAGCCTGGGTGGCAGAGTGAAACTCTATCTCAAAGAAAAAAAATTACCAAGCAACCAAGGCTTATCAAATTTTTGGTAAAAGAAAAATATTGAGATGTGTGAAAGAGCAACTGATTGTGGTAGAAACAGATACATGAAGGAGTGAAGACACTAAAAAGTCGAATGAATCCCCTCAGAAAGATGTGAGGGGATAGTGCATTTATAAATAAGAACAGGCTACTATGAAAAAGGAGCAAGCAAACAACATAAAAGAGGTCTTGAGAAATTAACCATTGATTCTCCAAATAAATTTTAAAAATTTATAGAATTGAATCATAATATAGCTGAAAACAAATTAGTAGTCTGGAAGCAAGAGTTGAGAAAATAGCTCAGGATGTAGAGAATGACAGAAAAGGAAAAATCTAAGAGAGTCGGTGAGATGCAGGATTAGATCTAGAGCGCTATTAACATGTAACTAATTCAAAATATAAAAACAAAGGCAAAAATATGGAACCAGCCTAAATGCCCATCAACCAACAAATGGATAAAGAAAATGTGGTAGGGATGTGTGTGCATGAATATATATACATATCCTGTGGAATACTACTCAGTTATAAAAAGAAATGAAATAACAGCATTCACAACAACCTGAATGGAGTTAGAGACCATTATTCTAAGGGAAGTAACTCAGGAATGGAAAACCCAACATCATATGTTCTCATTTATAAGTGGGAGCTAAGCTATGCTATGAGGACACAAAGGCATAAGAATGATGTAATGGACTCTGGGTTCCCTGGGAGCAGGGTGGGATAGGGGTGAGGCATGAAAGACATTGGGTGCAGTGTATGCTGCTTGGGTGATGGATGCACCAAAATCTCAGAAATCACCATGAAAGAACTTTCCATGTAACCAAACACCACCTGTTCCCCAAAAAGTATTGGGAAAAAAAGACAAAAATGAGGGAAATAATCAAATAAATAGAAAAAGAAATTTTCTGTGAACTAGAGAAACTCTTTTTAGATGGAAAATACTCACCATGTGTCAAGAAATACTCTGCTGAAAATTTTAAATTCCTAGCGTAGGCTGGCTGCAGTGGCTCACACCTGTAATCCCAGCACTTTGGGAGGCTGAGGATCTCCTGAGGCAAGAAGTTTGAGACCAGTCTGGCCAATGTAGTGAGACCCTGTCTCAAAACATTAAAATAAAAAAAAACTCCTTGTATAAAGCTTACAGAGTGAATCAACAGGATACTGACCCCCAAAAAAGCACATACGATTGTCATCCTCTTTTCATTGGTAACATTGATGCTAAAAGACAGAAGAGCAGAACTTCAAAGTTCTCAAGAAAAATTATTTTGAACCTAAATTTATAGGCAGCCAAACTCTTATTCGCGAATGAAGGCACAATAATATATTTAATGACCCGAAAAGTTTCTCCCTATTTATTCTTTCTGATATTACTTGTGGATGTAATGCAGCAAAAGGAAATAGGAATTCAACAAAACAGAAGAACTGCCTGAAGAATGAAATGAAAATAAATTTTAAATTGTTAGATATTTAAAAAGAGGCCTAGAAAGCTATTGGCTCAAGTTAGGACAGGAAAGACAGACGTGGTGATTGAAGAACATCTTTAAAAAGAACATGGATTTAAAAATATGGTTTGATAATCTAGAAGATCTTAGATATGTTAAAAAGCTAAAGAAGACCAGAATATGCCACCCCAAAATATGCTACTTCGGCACATTGATTGTTTTGAGCTGAAGGTAATTAAGAAAAAGCTGGCACAGGAGAAGCTATTTTCCTCCATTTGCCAATAAGGAGGGCATAACATTCCCTTATGATAGTGTTCTCTCTTGTACCAGGACAAAAAGAATAGCCTTTATTTCTGGAGATGGAGATGGTGCTAAGATGTATGCATAAACAAACCGTATTAAATAACATTTATCTTCATTGTTTTTTTCCCCCAGATATTTACCTTCCTTCAATTTACTGCCCCTGAAAATGCAAACCTCCTCTTCTTTGTTAGTCATTTCTCAACAATTTGTCACCCTTTGTTAAAATGGTACTTAAGGTCCCAAGACTAGCCACTTATTTGGGATTTTACTTCTTTTCTATGGAGCCCCCATGCACATAAAATTTTAAATGAAATTTACATGCCTTTTTCCCCTGTCAATCTGACTTTTGCTAGTTTAATTTGCAAGGCCCAACTGAAGAGGGTAGAGGAAAATTTTTCCTCTCCTACAGAAATAAGATAAAAAAAAATGTTCATTTACTTTTTTGTTTGTCAGGCATGGATCGAGTTCAAAACTTTACATTTGCCATGATTCTAGAACTAGTACAGGAGTAATTTTTTAAAAAAGGAGAATAAGATGGTTTCAGAGTTTTTAGGAGCTGAAATTAGAGGTTGTGGATGACATGATTCAGTACTGGCCCCAGGGAATTTTCTGGCCAGGATGTTACCTTCTCTTTAAATAATCAGATCATCCTACTAGAAGGCTTCATTTTATAAGAGAAGAATTCATTGCTTTAATAAGTTTAATCCAAAACACTTGAGTCAGTAAATTCCTGCTGTAAAATTCCTACAAAATATTAATCCATACTTCCAAGTTGACTTTTTCTTTGTTAGATTGATTTATAAGTACCTACTCTCCCTCCTAAATTTTCAACTACAAAGTATTGTTTTCTCTTTTAAAGCCCAAGCACATACTTTGGAGAATATTATAGAAATGCTGTGATTCACCCTATGAGTTATAACCACAGTCTCTCAATCATGTGATGGAGAGCAGACGCCTGGAGAGGGCTATTCAGGGAGTTATATGTAATGAACTCTCTAAATACAATTCACTTGAACAATGGGCTGGACCAGGCCGTACCTGCCTGGGAGGTGGTCGGAGGGTTCTGGCTCCATTCCTCACTGCTTGAGCCTCTATCTTTGCCAAGAGATAGGAATCTATTAGCAGATTTTACACTGTCTGATGATCCAGGGCCCTTGGCTTCCATATTCTCACTTATGGGATGTGTGGGTGCCACTCAGAAATCAATGAAAACTAAAATAACAATTATAGTTTGGTTTTTGCCTCATTGTAAAAAAGTGTGTCATTTCTCCAGGACACAGGACAATTCCTGTAGTGATTTTGATTTTTATTACATTCAGTGCAGCAGATTTTTATGGAGTGTCTATGCTGTCCAAGGTATTGATCTCGAATCTATAAGGATAAAATAAGTCCTGACATAAACTAATACGAAAAATAATCTCTGCCTTCAAGGAGTTTGCACTCTATGGATAATGCAAGAGTTTTGGAATGCATTTTCAGAGCACTGCATGTGAAGCATAGAGATAATGCTTTTGTATATTTAAAACTATATAAATCATAAAAATAAAGAAAAAATGGGACTGGGATGCCTTAAGATTCTTCAGAACATGGAAATGAAACATTGCTTTCTGTATGGGTAACCTCTAAGGCAATCAAAATAGAATATAAATAGCTATCTATTGCTGCCAAGGCTTAAATCATTTTTCCAAATTGTGTTTGCCAAGACAAAAGGAGGTATTTTCTGTAGCAAAGGAGAGGTGAACGAGAGGGTGAGTGGGTTGAACAGTCCTGAGTAATTATTGCATTTATTTAGGTTTCTGCAGCTATCTATCAGGCCCTTGGCTTATGATAGCAAATGATAATGAACAGTCGAAAGGCAGAAATAGCAACATTCACCCTATCATGCCACAGGGACATTACATTCTTTTTATACACAATACAGTGCAAAGGTTCAGGGAGAGTGAGAGGTCTGACCTGAAGCCATTTTTCCACTACTCATCATTTCTGACAGTTACAAGAAAACCAGAGAAGGGATTTTCTTGTCTAATTATTTCTAACCTTAAAGTTCAGGGAGTTAGTCTTTCTCGAGATTAGGATGCACTAAATACATCCTGAGGAAAGGGTGCAGTACGTGTTCTGCGAATACTGTCCAGGAGATGTGAACTCTCTCCCTTTATTTAGGATATCAGAGGAAGGGGCAGGAGAGGGGAGGAGAGTTCAGTCATCTCAGCTTGAAGCAAGTGCTCAGTAAGCACTTTGGTATTGCTTCCATCGGGACTGTATCACTTCCATCCCAATGAACGAACTCAGCCTGAAAGCAGACCACTAACTGAGCCCAAGTCTCAAGCTGCAGAACCCCTGGGGTTACTATAAAGAAACCCTCAGAGCTGCTTCCTGGTGAATTATTAGTGGGAGAGTGCATATCCCCTAAGACACCTAAAATCAATGCAAAGAGGAATTCAGAAGTATGTATTTTGCTGAACTTGAAACATCAGAGAAATTGTTCAAAAATCCCCCTGAAGAGATAAATACGCTGATATTCAAATTTTTACCTATCTTGATGATTCTCACATGCTTTCATTTCTCAAGGATGTAGCATGAAAATCAGATTTCCTCTATTAGAAATTCATGAGTGCCTGCTGCTTGCTTCCCAGCAGCAGTCCTTGGGACCTGATATGTGGGCGCTTTCAAAAGACGCTTCAGGAGAGCATTTTATGCTCTGTGCAGGAACCTGCTCCTGCAGGCAATTGGCACCTGCAGTCACAGACCCCGAGGCTCTGGGGCTGTCACATAAATTGCACAGAATCAGAGACTGCTCCCCACACAGCAGCTCAATCACCCCAGAGAGCTCCACTCTCCCTTCAGTCCCCCAGGGAAGGGTTTCCACCCTCTCCTGCCATTCACTATGTCTGAGCTTGAAATATTAAAATAGAGTACGTTTTTCACACGTAACTCAATTCCAACAGCTATAATTAAGAACACATAGAGGCCAGCTGCTTATTATATGTGGGTAGGAACTCCAAAATACTTAATCAGAATTTACAATTAGTTGTCATTGTCCTCAGAATACCTCTACTTCTCTGATGCTTGTATATTTATTTCTATATGTTCTGTATATTCTGTATTCTACTTCCATTCAGGAGTTGTTTGGTGTAAGATCCTGGGCCAGCCAATAAGCTTCTCCATGCCTCAGTTGTCTGTCTGGCAGTGGGGAAAGAGCTACACAAGGTGATTTCAAGATCCCTGGCAAGCAACCTTGTTATGATTCAGTGACTCTATGAATCCTTAATATTCCAGGAGTATTTTTCAAGGCTTTGCTGGAAATTGTTGAGTCACACTGGAATGAATTGCCATTATGAGATGAGGTTGGAATGTTCTGATCACTCCAAGGGTAAGACTGGACTGAAGAATGTAGAGGAGGACTGCGACAAGGTGTGGGATGGGAAAGTCATCATCAGATGTGAGGAGATGGCATATCCTAGGCCAACAGACAAGATCAGGCAGATTTCCAGCACTTGATGAATGGCCAGCTGGAAGCGGAAATATGATTTTTCCCTGAAGAATGGCCTATGATTTGTTTGGCAGAAGCCTCAGAGTCGTGATGACGATGATTTGCACCGGCCTTTGGGTGAGTCAGCACTGACAAGCTTGGCAGCAGAGACTGACAGTGACTGTTCAGGACTGTTACATGCATTTCAGAAGTCTTGCTGTGAACAAAGTATCTTCCCCAAACTACAACCTGAAACCTTCATGAACAAAGCCTGAAGTGAGAGGCTTGGCCCTGGGACAGCTCAGGGGTGAATCCACCCCATATTAATGGAGTCATAGTCAGCCACAGGCACCCCCAAGCAAAGGACACTGGAAATTCCCAGGAGATAAACATATCCGAAGCAAAGAAGGACCAAAGGCTTTGAAATTTCCTTCCTTCCTTTCCTCCTTCCTTCCTTCCTTCCTCCTTTCCTTCCTTCCTTCCCTCCTTCCTTCCTTCCCCCCTTCCTTCCTTCTTTCCCTCCTTCCCTCCTTCCTTCCTTCCTTCCCTCCTTCCCTCCTTCCCTCCTTCCCTTCTTTTTGATGGAGTTTCACTCTTGTCGCTCAGGCTGGAGTGCAAATGTGCAATTTTGGTTCACTGAAAACTCCGCCTCCTGTGTTGAAGCAATTCTCCTGCCTCAGCCTCTCGAGTAGCTGGGATTACAGGCATGCGCCACCATGCCTGGCTAATTTTTATATTTTTAGTAGATACAGGGTTTCATCACATTGGCCAGGCAGGTCTGAAACTCCTGACCTCAAGTGACCCGCCCACCTCAGCCTCCCAAAGTGCTGAGGTTAGAGGCATGAACCACCATGCCCAGCCAAAATTGTCTTTCAAAAGTCTGAGCTCAGTGGCTTACAGGAATATCTAATATGGATGACCTGAAGGCAGGTGAATCATCCTAGACAAGCCCCCGGCATTCCCTGTACCAGGCAGACGGGAAAGAGTAACGCAGTGGGAAGCTGGTTTCCATGGGTCTGCCTCTCTGGGTCTTCCTGCTGAGCAGCCTGGCAGCACACAGGGCATGAGAGGACATTGTCCTCCTTTGACCTCACCTGGAGCAGGCTTTCTAGTTTATCTCTGGGGAAGATGTTCTCTCCAATGTCCCTAGGTGTCCCGTGACATCAGATAATCTCAGTGTTAAGCTAAACACTCCCCTTTCCATCCTTAATTTTTCTTGCCAAAAGTAACCATTTAGAAATAGTTCTGGTTTTAGGTCTTCTCTACAACAGAACTAACCCATATGTGGGCCCACATTTCTGGCCACATCACTTCAAATAACATATAGTATTTCAGTTTCCTACAATGAAAGTTGTGAAATTCAGTACACATACACCACCTCATCCCATCTGCAACTCCCCTTCCAGTTTTTATTAGTTACATTGATATTTTAAGATATTTGCCCAGGAGTGGTGGCTCATACCTGTAATCCCAGCACTTTGGGAGGCTGAGACTGGTGGATCACCTGAGGCTAGGAGTTTGAGACCAGCCTGGCCAACATGGTGAAACGCCATCTCTACTAAAAATACAAAAATTAGCCAAGCATAGTGGTGCACGCCTGTAGTCCCAGCTACTTGGGAGGCTGAGACAGGATAATTGAGGATGGGAGGTGGAGGTTGCAGTGAGTGCCACAGCATTCCAGCCTGGACCACAGAGTGAGACTCCATCTCAAAAAAAAAAAAAAAAAAATATATATATATATATATATATATATATGTGTGTGTGTGTGTGTGTGTGTGTGTGTGTGTGTGTGTGTTTAAAGATATTAATGGTTCAATGCACAACTTTAATATGTATACATTTTAATATGTTGATTTACTGAGTTTTGACATCATCTACCTTCTCCCTGCTCTGTAAGATGAGGAAAGTAGATGGTCACTACCATCTCAGGCTTCTGCCTTTTCCCCACTTAATTCACCCACTGATTAATTTCATTATCTAGGCTAGTAACTGCTGCACCCTGTTCTATAATTTTAAGTTAGCTTTCTGTACTTTGTCTATAGCTTGACTTTAAATTAAAAAGGCTAAAAACTGGTAAGAAACATTCATAATATTAAGATAATATACAGACTGGCTGCAGTGGCTCATGACTGTACTCCCAGCACTTTGGGACGCCGAAGTGGGAGGATTGCTTAAGGTCAGTTCAAGACCATTCTAGGCAACATGGTGAGACCTCATCTGTACAAAAAATAAAATTAGCCAGGTGGGGTGGCATGCACGTATCGTCCCAGCTCCTTGGGGGGCTGAGGTAGGAGGATTGCTAGATCCCAGGAGGCAGAGGCTGCAGTGAGCTGTGATGGCGCCACCGCACTCCGGACTGGGCGACAAAGTAAGACCCTGTCTCAAAAAGAAGATAATATAAATATTAATTGAGAATTAAATCCTATGTAAGGTCCATAAAGATGGAAAGATGATTTTATGTTGCCAAAAATATCCACCTAAAAAGGTGAAAAAATGGATTCCTTTTCCTTTTACCTTTTCTGTTTATCCAAGTCATATCATATTTCAGTTTGCTCTTCTTATCATGACTTCTGAATAGCTTTTTCTTTCTGTTTCCTTTAATGGATAGAATAGACATATACCTTGGAAGGGAGGGGAAAAAACTTTCCTCTACCCCCTTAGGTTTTCTGTCTGGGACCTGCAAATTAGACTGACAAAAGACAGATTAACAGGAAAAAAAGACATACAGGCCAGGCGCAGTGGCTCACACTCATAATCCCAGTACTTTGGGAGGCTGAGGTGGGTGAGTCACTTGAGGCCAGGGGTTTGAGACCAGCCTGACCAACATAGTGAAACCCCATCTCTACTAAAAATACAAATGTTAGCCAGATGTGGTAGTGCACACCTGTAATCCCAGCTACTTGGGAGGCTGAGTCATGAGACTTGCTTGAGCCGGGAGGTGGAGGTTGCAATAAGCTGAGATAGTGCCACCGCACTCCAGCCTGGGCAGCAGAACAAGACTCTGTCTCAAAAAAAAAAAACCCAAAAAACAAAAAAAAGCAATTTTATTTAATATTTACATGCACAAAGGTCTTCATAGAAAAGATCCAAAGAAATGGTTAAATTTGTGGGGCTTTATACCATCTTAACAAAACATAATAAATCTTGGGGAAGTGATAAGAGGAGGAGTTCAGGCATTAAGGGGTGGTAAATTTGATTACCAAAGTGGAAGAGACAGCGGCTACTGGTCATTTTGAGAACATTAAACTCTCTCTATGTAAGCAGGTGGAAGGCCTTCAGGAATAACTGTCTGTTGTGGTGTGTGCTTGTGTGGACACTCAATCTGGGTTTGGGGATTTGAGAAGCCTCCTTACCTTCCTTCATTTTACATTACTTTCTCTCTTCCTCTTCCACTTTTTTCTCCTCCTTCTCCTTATCTTTATTTTTTGGAATGTTTTGCATAGTAACTTTATTTGTGTACAGATTTCTAGATTTTAAAAAATATCTGTATTGTCAACATTTTTCACACTCCTCCCTCTCTCCCACCCTTAAGTATTTCTTTGATACTGTCAGAACAGCCTGTTCCCAGGGTTTGGATCACAGGCTCCTCCACAATCTGTACATGCATTTGTGTCACTGGGTAGTGTTAAGCAAGATGAAGTGTTAAGATTTCGGGGATCTGTATTAGGTTACAGCTCCCGAGACGTCATGTGAGGTGGCTTGGTGACTAATGTTCCCTGGTACATTTTCCTAGCTTGGCCTTTCTGCAGCCTGTGCAGTTTTCAAGGAAATGGCTGAGTGGTTTTGTTCTGGTTGAGTGGCAGGGACTATTAGGAGACACTCATCTTATCTTCTTTTCAAATTGTGCTGAAGATCAGAAACAGAAAAAATGAAAAGTTCAGCCTGGCTGGTTGTTACCATTGGCCTGCCATGTGAGCTAACTCATGCTGAAATGTCCTCCTTGGTACAACGATTGCTAAGATGGCTGGGCAAATATAGGCTCCTTTTTAGCTAAGTGTTTCCTTACATGGGGCTGCTCAATGCTGGGAAGAATTGTTGTTTTTTACTTTTCTGCTGCCTTGAGTGCCCTGGTGTGGGAAAGCCCTGGTCTGGGAGCACAATGCGGCTGAGAGTTAAGCAGAGAAACCGGTGGCTCTCTGTAGCCATCCCCACAGAAATCCTGGCTGACTTCAGGGAGGGGAAGTAGGTGAGGTCTGTGACTCTATAGACAGTATGAGTTTCATCAAGCTGAAGATGGCTTCATTGCAGAATGCTATTTTGATCAGCCAAGGAAATATCATACTGAGTACAATGACACTCCTTTATTTTCAGTACAATGAAAATAAAATCCTTTTCTAATCATGAATTATTTTTGACCTCTGAATCTGAGCTCACCAATCCCAGTTTGCAGAGCTAGTTGTGTTTCCTTGGATGGAGTGTGAAAGAGCCCTAGACCGGGGCTTTAGGAGAGGAGGCTCTGCTGTGTTTCACTGCTCTGTTTCAGGCTGGGGCTTGGGGGTACGACTGGGCCATGGCCTGGTTAGTTGTAGGAGACTAATAAGAGCAGGACCCTGCATCTGATGTTCCCAAAGGACTGAAGCAAGTGCTGAAGGGCAGGACGCCCAGCAGAGCTCTGATAGGAATGGAGAGCATGACTATGGCAATGACCATGGCGGGGTGCTTGCTGTACGCAGGGGAAGCAGAAAGGCTCCTCCTGTCCTCGTGGGGCCAGAGCACTGCAGTGGGAAGCACGAGAGGCTCCCACATTCTGGCAGAGTGTGGCATCAGGAAATTTGTTACAGACAGCAGGGCTCCGTTGGAATTCATGGGTGGGGCTCTGATTCCCAGCAAGGAGATAGGAAAAAGCCAGGCAGAACCCCAGTGCTAGACAGTGATGGGAACACTGGCAGGGTTATCCAGACAGAGAGTTTTCACTACGTCTTCAGGGAACTCGGAGAGTCTTATTTTAGTAATTTATTATCAGAACTGAGGCACTGTGTCAGGGATAATTAACCACCACATTGACTTGAACCTGGAGTCCTTGAATCCCTCCTTTCTCAGCCCAGGGAGGCTCAGCGGGTCTGAACCTAGATGTGAGGATCAAGCGGAATGATGTGTGTGCAGAGAAAAAGGAGGTGGGGCAGAAATGAGCTACAGATCCCGGGACCTTGCCTAAACCTGGCAGTTCTTGGTCCAGCAGAGCTGTTGTGAGTTCAGCATTAGGTGCGATATATTAAAGCAATTTCAGAAAGGAAATCCTTGTGAAAACCCAGGTCAAATAAGCCACGAGGTTTTTCCATAGAAATTTTATAAGACCGAGATGCCAGCATTTTCAAGCATAGAGCTTTTGCCTAGGCTGTCTGATTTTCTGCAAAAGCCCTTTCTCCCTGCTCTAGACCTCCATAACTTCTACTTAGTCTACTGGGCTTTTACTATTATTATTATTTAGAGATGGGGTCTTGCCATGTTGCCCAGGCTGGTCTTGAACTTCTGGGATCAAGCAATTCACCGGCCCTGGCCTCCCAAAGTGCTGGGATTACAGGTGTGAGCCAGCGCACCCAGCCATACTAAGCTTTAAAAACTCATTTCAGTCAGCCTTTTCTGGGGAAGCATTTTCTGCATCCCTGACCAGTTGGCGTCCTGCTTCAAAGTTCTCAGTTAGCTGAGTTGGAATTTTACATATTTTTGCCCGATTGTTTAATTACTGTTGGCTTCTCCCACCAAAAGGCACATTTCCTGAGGATAGAGGGGATGTCTGTCTCATTTGCTACCATGTCCAGAGGCTTAGCCCAGTGCTCGGCATATTTTAAGTGTTCAGTTAATATTTGTTGACTGATGGAATGAATATTTTGAGAGACATGGGAGAAAGCAGGAGGATTACTGTCGGTATTTGGTCTCGTTGAACACTTATGAAAATGGACCATCTTAGAAACATATTTCAAAGACCCACAAGATATCTAAGGAGACCAGACTGGACGGAGTTATAAAGCCTAGGAATACTGACAGTTATGTTCATAGCTATGTCCTTATATCTTTGGTCCACATTTGACATAAAAATGAGCAAAAGTGAATCTAAGTAGGTTTTTAAAGGAAATTCATCTCTAGGACAAATAGATGGTACCATAGTCCTATTCTGCTTTCCCTTCCCCCATCCCCTACATTCTGCATCCTGTCCCCACAAATCTACGTAGGTTGATACAAAAATAAACACTGGATGTATTCTTTTTTTATTTTTTTGAGATGGAGTCTTGCTCTGTCACCCAGGCTGGAGTGCAGTGGTGCCATCTCGGCTCACGGCAACTTCTGCCTCTTGGGTTCAAGTGATTCTCCTGCCTCAGCCTCCCAAGTAGCTGGGATTACAGGTGCTCACCACATTGCCCAGCTAATTTTTGTATTTTTAGTAGAGGCGGGGTTTCACTGTGTTGGCCAGGATGGTCTCAAACTCCTTACCTCAGGTGATCCTCCCGCCTTGGCCTCCCAATGTGCTGGGATTACAGGTGTGAGCCGCGGTGCCCGGCCTGGAGGCATTCTTTAAGGGGGAAATAAGTCATGCCCATACTTAGAATGGAGGTTGTAGAGGTGGGTACCCCTTATTTAGTTTTGATGAATGTGAGAATTCTTTGGTTTCCAGCAGCAGAATCTAACATTGGCCATGGTGTGAAGTGCATAATCGAAGGGAAGGGTGGAAAACCAGGCTTGGAAATGAATTAGAATGGGAGCATCACTATAAGGCCAAAACTATGACTCAGCCTTTCATGGGTAGAGCTGCATATATATTTATTAAAAAGCCTATTTCATTTTTGTTCTATTTATCAGGTTGCCTGAGTTTCAAGTTCTAAAAGAAGGCAGCTTTTTGGGTTGTTTCCTGCCCAGGTAATCTTAATACTTCCACCAGACTTTACCCAATGGGAAAGATAATTTCTTCTCTTTTCTTTCTTTCTTTCTTTCTTTCTTTCTTTCTTTCTTTCTTTCTTTCTTTCTTTCTTTCTTTCTTTCTTTCTTTCTTTCTTCCTTCCTTCCTTCCTTCCTTCCTTCCTTCCTTCCTTCCTTCCTTTCTTTCTTTTTCTTTCTTTCTTTCTTTCTTTCTTTTCTTTCTTTCTTTTCTTTCTTTCCTTCCTTCCTTCCTTCCTTCCTTCCTTCCTTCCTTCCTTCCTTCCTTCCTTCTTTCTTTTCTTTTCTTTTCTTTTCTTTTTCTTTTTTTTTTTTTTTGAGACAGAGTTTCACTTGTCTCCCAGGCTCCCAGGCTGGAGTGCAGTAGTGTAATCTCGGCTCACTGCAACCTCTGTCTCCCAGGTTCAAGTGAGCCTCCTAAGTAGCTGGGATTACAAATGTGTGC